>JAJIBD010022816.1:0-152500 GCA_021461705.1 Cryptotis parvus | reverse complement strand
GCCATGCCTGAAGGCAACATTCCCCCAAAGGAGATTTTGAAGATGCATTCAGAAGTCTTTCTGAAGGATTGCATGCAAAATTAACCACTCCTTTCCCAGAGTTTTTTAGTGTACTTGGCTAACAACTACAACCACAATTTTTATAATTATATTTTTGTTCAAGTTTTTCTAGTGAAATTCTCTAGTGACATTTGTTAACTGTGAGGATTTTAGATGTCAGCTAGGTGTGAATGGGGAAATCAGTATCTTTTTTATTTTTTCCTTGAATGAATTTGGTTTCAATTATGCCAAGTATTTGCAGAAAAGAGCTAGCACTTAGGAATTCTTTAATCCATATGTATACCATTCACCTTTGAATTCTAGATTACTTAGTTGCCGTGCTAAAAATATTGTAATACGTTAGATTTGCTTTTTGTTTTTTAAAATTAATTGACTTCTAAACAAATGCTATTATTCTAATCAATGCAGCCTTTAATTTCTGCACACAGTTACTAATATCACAAATTAAGTTTTTCTGTCTTTTTTAGGAGCAGACATTTGAGTCCATTTTCTTAGAACCTTTTATACCCAACCACTTTCCTTTTAGACTTTGACAAAAAAATATCTGTACATATATTCATGGTCATCACATGTTAGTTTCTCAAAGAAGTTCATTATTGTTAGTACAGCTGTGGAGTAAGGAAAGGGGAAATAACTGGGAAGTTAGATAAATACTTGCTTGTCAGAATATCATTAGTACAACTAATTAGAATTTAGATACAATCATAGAAATTAAAATAATATTATGGCGGAGGAATTTTTTTTAGGCTAGACAATGATTTCCTCAACTCTAGTACAAACAAAAGCTTCTAACGAAACACTGATGCAGTGTCTAGAAGGACTGAAAAACATCAAAACATTTAAGAATGGCATAGGTCATTGTTTGAAAATATCATAGGTGATCAGAATCAGATGTATCTGTATCTGCTGTCTTATAAGCCTAAAACATAAGCCTGATATATAATCATTGCTAGTTCAAACACTGTTTAGTTATGTCATATTATTTCTTCCCTCCTGTTAAATTCTATTCTATATTTCACTTACTCCTGCTCATTTTCCATGGATCCTTAAAAAGGACTTCAGAGTATTCAGGTTATCATAAAAATAAATGACTATAATCTATTAAAAAGAAACTAAACATTTTAAATGTTTATTTTATGATTTGAATGATCATTTTTTTTACTTAAAATTTATTACTAAGTTGTTTTTCTCAATTCTCTTCACCCCCCCAAGTTCTGGCATTAATAGAACAATTGAAATGAATATGAACACATTTTTTTTGTTTATAAGCAACTTTTAGTCATAGATACAGATTAATAGAAGGAAAATTGTCTGATAAACTATAAGAGTTCATTTCTGGAAAATTGGCTGAAAAGCGGTAGAATTTTCAATTGTTCACAAGCCTCCCCTGGTAAATGAGTTGATATGTAGGCTAGCTATGGTAACTGTTTTGCAATTTCCTTTCAAAGCAGACTCTTTTAAAATTTACTGCAATACCATAACATTTTCAACCTCAGACTATTGTACTTTTAGACAGTCAAGATTTATACAAGATATACATGCAGGTATTTTGCTATAACTGTGTTAAAGTTATAGTAATAAACCCTATTTTTTTATTTTACTTTAGATTTTCAAACTCTGCTTTTCCATTGGATTCCAAACAGATAAGGCTTTCTCATCTATGAACAGTGTGGTACAAGTAAGACAGCAAAATCTTAAACTCCTAAAATGATAGTGAGTAAAAATAAACTATGCATAATAGTATTATAGATTTCTGTGCTCAAAAAGGACCTTTACTATTTGTCCATTTATTCTCGGAATGCTATACTTCAAGATACCCATGGATACTAGCTCATATTTTTTTTGGAAGTGCTTTTCCAGATGTGCTATTTGGAATGGTGATTTCCGCCAATGTTCCTGGTTTTGTTTTGTCTCGTGTCTCTCTGTAGGTTCACTACAAAATGCAATACATACAAGTTGTGTAAAATCTTATTGCCTTCCTTTCCTATGTCCCACAACATAATCTGGATTATTTAAGAATAGAAATATGCACCATAGTTTTAAAACTTTAATTCATTTTATGACTCTGAAATAAAGAAAAGTGCTTTATCAATTCATGAGACTTATGTTATATGTCAATTTTAAAGTAAAATATTTTAAAATACTTTATTTCACTTAGTGACTATTAAGGTCATTCTAAATGACTAAGAAAATAAGCGGGAAAAAACACATACATTATGTTCCACTTCAAAATTGGCAGCTTATGTTAGTGGAATATAGGGAAATGTCTTTATACTAATAACAGATATCTTTTTGGTTAAAAACAATTCAAGCTTTATGGCATATGATCACAGAATCATCACTTGATTACTTGATCACTTGACATAACATTGTTCATTGATTTGCTTGAACGGGTGCCAATGACATTTCCATTTGTCCCTGTCACATGCCAGTGAAGCCCAATGGTATTTGCTTGCTCCAGGAATACGAAGAGCCTCAAACCATTTGTTCAAGGTCTTGATGAATAAATCTGACCATCTTGTAGGTGGGCGGCCATGTGATCTTTTGACGTCCTGTGGGGTCCAGTCAGTAACGGCTCTAGTACAGCGGTTGTTTCCAAGTCTCATTACATGTCCAGCCCATCAGATTTTCAATGCCTTGGCAAATGAGACAGCATCCTCGGTGGAGGTCTGAACTCCAGATTCCTTCTCTCACTTGAGTGAGGCGTGATATTCAATCATAGCTCTTTGGATTCCTCTCTGGGAGACCGAATAGCATTCTCATCCTGCTTTCATAGGGCCCAGGTCTCTGAGGCATATGTTAATGCAGTGTAAAGGTGGAGTCGAAGAGATGTGCCCAGAGCTGGAGATTCTTTGTCCTTTTATCTATTTCTTCGATGCTCTTGAAGGCGTTCCATGCCACTCTCTTCCTCCTGTGCAGCTCAGGTTTTAGGTCGTTCATCATGTTGACTTCTCGACCTAGGTACACATAACTGCTGCATTCAGAGATGTTTGTTCCATTGAGAGTGAATGGGAGTTCTGGAACTAGTTCATTTTTCATGAACATAGTTTAGTTTAGATTCAGTTGTAGACCTACCTTTCCACTTTGATGGTCGAAGTCAACCAGCATTTGTGCCGTTTAGTTAATGTCTGGTGTTATTAGAATGATGTCATCAGCCTAGAAGAAGTGGGGTAGTTGCCAACTGTCTATCTTCACTCCCATTCCTTCCCATTCTAATTGTGCGTGATGTTACCGAGGGTGGCAATGAAGTGTTTTAGTGAAATGGCATCACCCTGCTGAACCCCTCTTTTGACATCAATGAACACTTCCCTTATAGAATGGTAAGATCCTGGTGGTGAATCCATAATACAGGTTATGAAGGATATTGATGTATTGAATTTGAATGCCCTGTTTGACTAGGGCTTTGATGAACACTTTGGTCTCAGCAGAATCAAAGGCTTTCTTTAAATCAATGAACATGAGACAGAGTGGCATCCTGAATTCCCAACAAACCTCAATGAGCTTGGTTACCATGTGGATATGGTCGATTGTGCTGAATCCTTTTCGGAAGCCAGCTTGATTGCATGGTTGTCCTTTATCTAATGTTCTGCCAATCCTGTTCAGGATGACTCAAGTGAAAGCTTGTAGATGACAGACAGCAGGCAGATGGGGCGATAGTTGCCAATACAGGCAAAAAGATACACATGATAACCTCTAAATGTATGTATTGCAAGCCACAATGCGTAAGAGAAGAAAAAGAGGAGAGAGAGAGAAAGAAAGAAGAGAAAAGAAATAAAGAACCTGCCATAGAGGTAGTCTAGGGAAGGGGAGAATCAGGGGACATTGGTTGTGGGAAATGGGCCCTGGTGGTGGGATGGGTGCTGGAACACTATAAGACCAATGTCTTGGATGTTTCCGTTCTTGAACAGTAGAACTGTCCTGCTGGTTTTCCATTGAGAGGGCACCTTACATTCAGACAGGTAGTGTGTGAAGAGCTGAGCCTTTGTATTGGTGAGTACTGATGGCAGATTCTTCAGGTGTTTGGGTCTGACTTTGTCTGGACCTGGTGCTGTTCCCTTCTTTACCAATGAAATGGCAGATTGGATTTCATAAGGGAGAACATTGGGGACAACATATCCTATAAGGATGTGTGTGAGTTCTGGAGATCATACAGCAAAAATGTCCCAAAGTACCACATTCAAAGTGTGCAGTGTGCAGCCCTAGTGACTGGAGTGATAGTCCAACTGCCAGAGTACTGACTTACATGTGGCTGCAAAGCTGGATTGATGGAGTGAGCAGAGGTGTAGCAGATGGTAATTGGAGGGTCTTTTCTTTCTTTTTTTTTTTTTTGCTATACCTAGTGGTGCTCAGGACGTACTCTTGGTTCTGAAATCAGGGATCATTTCTGGCAGGGCTTGGGGAACCATATGGGGTGCTAGGGATAGAACCTACATGAAATGGTTCACATGTCACCTATGTGAAAGGCAGGTGCCTTTCCCACTGATATTTTTCCAGCCCTTGGTATTTGGTTTCAACATGAGCCCAGAATTTATAGAATCTCGTCTGCCATTTTTAACTCCGAATCTAGAGTGGGAAGAGGGAGAGAGGAGGGGGTTGGAGGAGAGGAGGAGAGATCCATAATATATGTGTTCTGAGCACTGTTTGTGGACCTGGGGACCGCTCCCGGAGATGCTCGGCCAAGTGGACTGGAAAGTCAGCTAGTGCTTGAAGGGCCTTGTGGTATTGTGAATAAAATTTGGCATCCTGTACATCACCTATAGTACATCACATCATATATGACCTTTGAGCTATTTTCTGAGCTCTGGAGGAGTATTTTTGGAGGGTGGAGGGGATTGGGTCATACTTGAGTGCTCTTGGGCTTACTCCTAACTCTGCTCAGGGATCACTCCTGACTTTGGCTTGGGAGACTGGTACCAGTGATATAGCCAGTGTGCTAAGTGTCCTTTACCCACTATTATTTCTCTGGTCTCTTGGATGAGTTTTGATATAATTTTAAAATAATTTTCAGTGTATGGAAAAGTTTTATGGTGTCTTATACATTCTCTGCAATTCAGCAATTTTTAATGTGGGCCACATTTTGTTGCTACTATTTTTACTTCTCACGCTCCCCGCTTGCAGTCCGCGGTTCATCAATAAATGCTGGATTTAGAGATGACTACAAGAGTATGCTACCCGCAGCAGAGCCTGGCAAACTACCCATGTCGTATTTGACATGCCAAATACCAGTAACAATTATAGACCTTATTCCCATGACCTGATAGAATGGTTTGAGGCTCTTTATGTTCCTGTAGCAAGTAGGTGCCCTTGGGCTCTCTTGCATGAGACAGGACATATGGAGATGTTACTGGTGCCCGCTCTAGCAAATCGATGATGAGCGGGAAGACAGTGATACAGTGATATCCATTCAGTGGAATTTGGTATGTGGGCAGGTAGATGTGGCTATCAGAGATCTGAGTAGAAGCCATGGATGATCTTCTCCATTTCCTTTCTGGAAGATGTATGTGATAGATCCATCAGGATGTTGGAGGGCAGACACCTTGTTATTCTAGTTGGCTAAAGACAGATGGGTTTTGTGAATGTGTTTCCTGGCTTCTGCTGCATTGATCAGTATTGCAGGCGGGATACTTTCAGTAGCTTGCTGGGCTCTTTGAGAGGGCTGGTAAAATACTTTTGGCAATTTACAGATGAATGCTCTTTGTAATTTACATGTCTTTTGGGTTTGCATTTATATTTATTGGGTTCACACTTGGTGATACTCAAGCCTTACTGTTGGCTCTGCACTCAGAGTACACTACTTGTGGGTTTGGGTACCATGTGCACCATGCCATATACGGAACCTGGGCCAGCTTTATGCAAGAAAGCTTCTTACCCTTTGTTCTATCCCTCCAGATAACGCATATTTACTTGAAGGGACACATTGGGGATATATTGTTAAGCGTGCTTTATTTATTTTTTAAATATTTTATTATGCCACTGTGAGATATACGTTTATAGAGATGTTCACGTTAGGGCTTCGTCTTATAGTGTTCCAGCACCCATCCCACCACCAGGGCCCATTTCCCACAACCAATGTCCCCTGATTCTCCCCCATCCCTAGTCTACCTCTATGGTAGTTTCTTTATTTCTTTTCTTTCTTTCTCTGTTTCTCTCTCTCTCTTATTCTCTTTTTCTTCTCTTACGCATTGTGGCTTGCAATACATGCATTTAGAGGTTATCATGTGTATCTTTTGCCTGTATTCAATGCTCAGTTCTAGGCTGGTATTATCACTTTCAACAATTACTATTACACTGTTCCCTTCTCTGTCTTACCTAACCTCTGACTCCCATACATTTGTGTTAAATTCTGCCTTTGACAAGCCTCCTGATCCATATTTTGCCTTACCTTGGCTATTGGTATCACACTATATAACTTTTTACTTGTCACTTTTCTTCCCATTGTTCGTCAATTTGCTTGAGTTGGCACCAGTAATATCTCCATTCGTTGGGAATGAGTCCCATTATTTTTATTGTTTTTGGTATTCAAATACACCACCCGTAGCTTGCCAGGTTCTGCCATGGCTTTGGGTTATTTCAAAGGGGCCCAGTCTTTTCCTATTTAGACCATCAACAATCCAGAGCCCACAGGGGCTGAGCCCTAGGTGTAGACAAGCCTGCCTCCTGTCTGCCACCTGCCTATGCAGCCGGGCACAGTAGCCGCACCTGCAACACCTCGAGAGGCATATATATATATATATATATATATATATATATATATATATATATATATGGCATATATATGGCATATATATATCATGCAAATTAGCTAGAAGAAATAAGACAGATATAGAATGACTGCATTTATTTGCATGATCACTACTAGTGATCATGCAAATAAATGCAGTCATTCTATATCTGTCTTTTCCTTCTGGCTAATTTCACTCAACATGATCCTCTCCTTGTCCATCCATTTATAGGCAAATTTCAAAACTTCATTTTTCCTAACAGCTGCATAGTATTCCATTGTGTATATGTTCCAATGTTTCTTTGTCCAGTCATCAGTTCTCAGGCACTCTGGTTGTCTCAGATTCTGACTATTGTGAGTAGTGTTGTTAAGCATGATTCAAACCCAAAACAAAACCTATCCCTTACTAAGCTTAGGACCTAATGCAGGTGAAAAATAATGAAGTGAATAAATTAAATATATACATATTGAGAAAAAATAATCCTAGAAATGAGATCAAGTATACAAAATTTTACTTTAAGCATCTTAAATTAGGGATTGTCAGTAGGTAATAATTATACACTGATAAGAAGGCTTACACCATTGTAGCAAATTAAACATTAGACATTGAGAGCACTCCAGTGGAACTAGGCTCAGCTGTACTCAAATTTCTGTCTCCTATTTCTTAGTTTAAAGTTCTACCCTAAGTCACTGCTGACTCCTCCACCTCTGCTTGAGTAAGCATTTGTAGATAAAATTCTGCTTATGTGACTTCCATATTTATTGATATTTCCGATATGCCTCCAGAATGACTCATTCCGTTTATAATGTGCTACCATCTGGTACTTTCTATATCTCAGCTAGTGAAGTTAGAGGATAGAGCACTTTTCCATTTATCTTTGAACACTGTTGCCTTCCCAGTGCTTTTCACAGAGACCAATTAGTTAGTACATGAAACTAATAAGGCCAGTTGTAAATTCAGTTCTAGCTGGAGCCACTTAGAGTAATTTGTTCTACTCCTTTAGAAGTCATATGTTCTGGCCTAACCTTCTGGATTCAAGATGCATTGATCTTCACACTGCTTTGTTCTAAAAGATACAACTGTGCTCCAAAGAAAATTTGAATTACACCTATTTTCTCAACATGTTTTTATGGTGCCTTCTTTCCGGAAATGTCTATAAGATGTTGATGATCCATTCATTACTTCCAAAGCACGTTACTTTCTGCTTTGGGTTATGTGTGTGTGTGTGTGTGTGTGGTTTGTAGTTCTAGTGTGTGTGAGTGTGTGTGGTTTGTAGTTCTAGTGTGTGTGTGTGTGTGTGTGTGTGTGTGTATGGTTTGTAGTTCTAAGACTCTTTAATTTTTTTCTTGAAACCTCTGAAGAAATTCTTTCTCCGAAAAAGAGATTAAATTTGGATGCTTTCAAAACTGGATTCACACTTTACTGCACCTCAAGAAAATAAAGATGAAAGAAAGAAAGAAAGAAAGAAAGAAAGAAAGAAAGAAAGAAAGAAAGAAAGAAAGAAAGAAAGAAAGAAAGAAAGAAAGAAAAAGAAAGAAAGAAAGAAAGAAAGAAAGAAAGAAAGAAAGAAGAAAGAAAGAAAGAAAGAAAAAAAGCAAGCAAGCAAGAAAGAAATAACAATGAAGGAAGGAAGGAAGGAAGGAAGGAAGGAAGGAAGGAAGGAGGGAAGGAGGGAAAACACATGGTCCCCCAATATTGGCATATTCTTGGAGGATCCCTGGCATTGCCAGGTGGGTGGGTCCTGGTTGTCCCCTGTATATCAGGGTCTGGGCTGCACCACATACTTTCACAAATGTTTTTTGATTTTTTTTGTGGGTCACACCTGGAAATTCTCAGGGGGTTACTTCAGGCTCTGCACTCAGGAATTACTTCTGGCAGTGCTCAGGGGACAATTGGGATGCCAGGGAATGAACCCGTGTTGGCCGCATGCAAGGCAAATACCCTACCCACTGGATTATCACTCCAGCCCCTCCTTTATGTTGGCATAGAATTAGCCGGCAGAATTAGATCTGCATCAATGGGAGCAACCCCTAAACCACTTAAGCACACTGCTTGGGAGGTTTACCCACCAAATTAATTAATTCTAATAAAAATACAAATGTACCAAAATGTATTGAACTTTCAGTCTCCTAATTCCTCAATTATGCAAGTTTCCATTTTAGCATCTGAAAAATAAGTGCAACATTTCACACAAGTACATAATGAATACAAAAGAAGAAAACCGGTATTGAGGAAGATTGGACTTCTGGCACCACTGTGATCACTATCACTATCCTCCCGTTGATCATGTATTTGCTAGAGCGGGCATCAGTAATATCTCCATATGTCCTGTCTCATGATAGTAGAGCCCAAGGGCATCTATTCACTCCAGGAACATAAAGAGCCTCAAACCATGATATTAGGTCATGGGAATGAACTATTATAATTGTTACTGGTATTTGGCATATCAAAAAAATAAAACAGGGCAGCTTTCCGGTCTTGCCATGCAGGTGGCATACCCTTGTAGTCACCTCTAAATATAGCATTTATAGATGAACCTTGTGGCCACTTACGGACGTGCAAGACGGGCTGTGATAGGCTGTGGCTGGGTGGAGTTCTGAAGAGAGGGAAGTCCAGATGTGGAAAATGGTGGCTCGATGGATTGGGTGGGGGGTCATATGGCTTGTTGTGCAGCTCTGCTGGGGTGGCAGTCCAGGGCTAGAACCTACCATCCCTCCCGGCTCCTTGTGAGCGATGGGCACAGGAAGAGGAAACAGCAGTTCTGCCCCCTGTCTGTAAGTCTCTGGTTCAGAATTCCTGGGCCGGATTGAAAAAAAAAAACCTGCTGCAGGATGGAACTCCGATGAGATAGGCTGTGATAGGCTGTCGCTGGGTGGAGTTCTGACAAGAGGGAAGTCCAGATGTGGAAAATGGCGGACAGATGGAGCAGGGGGTTCATCTGGCTTGTTGTGCGGCTCTGCTGGGGTGGCGGGCCAGGGCTAGAACCCAAGATCCCTACCGGGTGCCTCGTGAGCGGCTGGGCACAGGGAGAGCAAGTAGCAGCTCTGCCCCATGTCTGTAAGTCTCTGGTTCAGCATACCTTGGCTGGGCTGAAAAAAATACTGCTGCAGGGTGGAACTATATGAGATGGGCTGTGATAGGCTGTTGCTTCTTGAATCATATTCCCTGACTTAGCTTTAACATCTTCATCTTAAAACATAAAAAAATGTGATATTGATTGCTTTTTATTTATTTTTATTTATTTATTCTTTTTTGCTTTTTGGCAATACTCAGGGGTTTCTCCTGGCTCTGCACTCAGGAATTACTCCTGGCAGTTCTCGGGGACCATATGGGATGCCAGGGATCTAACCCAGGCCCGCACAGGCCGGCCGCGTGCAAGGCAAACACCCTACTTGCTGGGCTATCGCTCCGGCCCCTTGATTGCTTTTTAAAATTTAGTGTGAAAGTTCAATAAGAAAAAGGAAATTACATACCATAATTTCTAGCATATGCTAATGGATTAATATAAGGTAATTGTGTTGGAATTTACAGGGGGCTATTGTTTTTAGTTTGGGGGTTGTAGTCCATATCCAGCAGTACTCAGTTTTCAGTGCTCACTCTCTCCTGACAGATGATTACTCCTGAAAGAGCTCAAGAATCCACGCTGGTGGAAAGTAAGCACCCTATCTGCTGTATACTCACTTTGACTTCAGCTGCTGTACTTCTTACAGATCTATCAGTGTCTGATAATATTTCAGCAGGATCAAAGAAGATATGATTTATTGAGAGTATTGTCAGCTAAAAGGACAAAGAACCTCTGGTTCTGGGCACATCTCTTTGACTCCACCATTCTCCCTGCATTAACATATGCCTCAGAGACCTGGGCCCTACGAAAGCAGGATGAGAATGCTATTCGGGTCTCCCAGAGAGGAATCAAAAGAGCTATGCTTGGAATATCACGCCTCACTCAAGTGAGAGAAGGAATCCGGAGTTCTGGCCTCCATGGCTATTCCAGAATCAGGGATGCTGTCTGCTTTGCCAAGGCATCGAAAATCAGATTGGCTGGATATGTAATGCGGTTTGAAGACAACCGCTGGACTAGAGCCATTACCGACTGGATCCCACGGGATGTCAAAAGATCATGTGGCCGCCCACCTACAAGATGGTCAGACTTCCTTGTCAAGACCCTGAAGTTACGATTTGAGGCTCTTCATATTCCTGAATCAACCAGATGCCATTGGGCTACATTGGCACGTGATAGGGTCCAATGGAAATGTTACTGGCGCCCGCTCGAGCAAATCCATGAATAACGGGATTCAAGTGATCAAGTGAAGTGATTGTCAGTTATGTAGAAATATTTGTGCTAAGTCTGTGTGCGTAGACTATAATCTATTAAGGACTCTGTTAATTTGTGTGAATCAAAAATTAACACTAAAGATGAAATTATCTTAGGAAGTTTTTGAATGCATAAGTTTTTAATTAATTTACATTATGTAAATAATTTCATTGTGTATATAAATGTTTTCTATGTATGTCACTGCATACATACAGTATTTTATGTGTGAATGCGATATACTGGAGAAAATTCAGATATTTTTTGTACAAATTCTGGGTCAGAAATGCAATCTTACCACATGAAAGTATTTTTCATTTCTTTATAAGAAATGTGAATATTTCTATAGATGATAAACTATCAAATTTGGAAGCCCAGACAGTTTCTACATCTGGCTAAAAAGCAATAAATTCAAAGAATGCTAAACACATTTACTAGGCAAAACTTGCTCCAAGAACCAAAACAAAATGAAAGAAGGCACATTCCTGGCAGTTTTCCCCAATTTTTTATTGCTTATACAAACTGCTTTTGCAAGATGTAGTTCGGACAACTGAATTATGAGCCTTAACTTTAGTGTTGTTCATCAATTTTTCTTCTGTGACTCAAAGGGATCTGACTAGAAGCTAAAGTCATAATTCAGTTGTTTTAAACACATAATATGAAGAGGAAGGAGAGCATCCTACAAATGAAAACTTGGAAAGCACAGCTCTGTGTGGGGGATATTTTTCCTCTAACCTTTAAGAAGATTATTAAGTCTCTTCTCCTCTTCTCGTTAGGAATCTGTGGCACTAGAGGGAGATCAAGAAATCAAATAAGGAATTCTTGCCTTCTACTGCTAGAGTAATGTTCTAACTCACTCTTTAAATCATTATTTCCCTTCCTTATCAAGTTGACATATTGATTTTACTCTCCCAATTAGTAAACAGTAATCAGGACTGTACTGATAATACCTGTTTAATGTTTTATCACTTTAGCATCTATTTTTATGCATTTTTTATGATTCAGGTTACTTTCTGCTATAATTGTTGCCTAGAACGAATGCAAATCATTAACTGTATTCTTTAAAACAATGCTATTAATGCCGGTAGTAATTCCTGAGTACAGAGCCAGGAGTAACCCCCTGAGCATGGCCGGGGGTGACCCAAAAAGCAAAAAAATAAAAAAAAATAAAACAATGCTATTATTTACCAAGACTCAGTGGGTAAAATATGTTTAAGAAATGCAGGGGTGGGGAAGAGAGAAGTACAGAGAGGGCTGGGCTAAACTTTGCATGTTATAACATAAACACTTATTGTATTTTATAAAATACAAGGTGGCTCAGTCTCTTTTATTTCACCTTTCTCAACTTTGGTTTTTTTTAATTTGTATTTCTAATATTTTTTGTTTACTTCTACATAAGATTTTGATATGTCTGCTAAAAATCAAATATTATAACATTGTCATGCTTGTTTCCTGAAAACAAGTGCTTGTATAGCAAATTAATGCCTTATAGAAGGTATGCATAAGAAGTAAGGCATCCAGAAACCTATCAAGATCAGTTGAAATCACTACATTATTGTCATTGATTGGAAAGATATACCTTGACATAAGAAATTAAGCAAACGTATGCTCATTAGGGGAGATAATGAGGCACTCCGTATATGTAATTTAATTCTTAAGTATAATGGCTTGTTAACTCCATCAGTGGGATGAAACAGGATTTTTTAGCTTATGTATAAAGTGAAGGGACAAAGCTGAGCATAATATTCACATGAGACAGATGAGATTTAAAACAAAAAGTTCCAAGTCCACTATCTAGGGAAGGATCCAAAGGTGCAGCTAATGAAAGGGAAGTCATATAATTATAAATTTTTGATACTTTTTAAAATTTCACTGAGCTCAAATATCTTTCTAAAAGAGATAAAATATAAGAGCATGTGTATGAAACTTTGACCTATAAAATAAGACCTTAATGGTCAAGGTTGGTTTGCACACTGTAATACTTCATACACTTTAAAGTGTTTTGGGGACCGGAGCAACAGCCCAGAGGGTATGGAATTTGCCTTGCACTCTGCCAACCTGGGTTCAGTCCCTGGCATCGCATACAGTCCCCTGAGCACCGTCATGAGTAATTCCTGAGTGAAAAGCCAAGAGTAGCCCTTGAGAATTGCTAGGTGCACCCCAAAAAGCAATAAATAAATAAACAAAGGAACGAATGAATGAATGAAGGGAGGAATGAAGAAATGAATAGATAGATAGATAGATAGATGATAGATAGATAGATAGATAGATAGATAGATAGATAGATAGATAGAGAGAGAGATAGAGAGAAGGGAGATAGATAGATAGATAGATAGATAGATAGATAGATGATAGATGATA
This sequence comes from Cryptotis parvus, assembly GCA_021461705.1. Lineage (NCBI taxonomy): Eukaryota > Metazoa > Chordata > Mammalia > Eulipotyphla > Soricidae > Cryptotis > Cryptotis parvus. The sequence goes on along the minus strand of JAJIBD010022816.1, from coordinate 139,045 downwards.
GATAGATAGATAGATAGATAGATAGATAGATAGATAGATAGATAGATAGATAGATAGATAGATAGATAGATAGATAGATAGATAGATAGATAGATAGATAGATAGATAGATAGATAGATAGACAGACAGACTATAAAATACAGTGTTCTGGTGTCTTAGTAGGATGTAGCTCAGGGCAAATAAAAATTCTGAAGACATATTAAGCACTGTGTTTTAAAGTTACTTTCCATTTGCTGGATACTAATTATTCACTTTCAAATCTATTCTTTTTAAAGTCTTACTTGTATTTTGGTTTTGTTTTAGTATTTTGCAGCACTGAGATTTAACTCAGGGCTTCCCACATGCAAGGCAAGTGAACACTCCCTAAAAGTTGATGCAGCACAGTGTCTAGCTTTTTAAACAGTCCTTTTGCACATAATTTACACTGTACCACTGTCTCACTGTCTTCCCTTTCATCATTGATTTGCTCGAGCGGGCACCTGTAACATCTCCATATGACCTGTCTCATGCAAGTAGAGCCCAAGGGCACCTGCTTGCTCCAGGAACATAAAGAGCCTCAAACCATTCCATCAGGTCATGGTAATGAGGTCTATGATTGTTACTGGTATTTGGCATATCATATATGACATGGGTAGCTTGCCAGGCTCTGCCATGCGAGTAGCATACTCTTGTAGTCATCTCTAAATCCAGCATTTATTGATAAACTGTGCTGCCTCACGAGTCAGGCTGTGATAGACTGGTCTGCTGGGTGGAGTTCTGATGAGGGGGAAGTCTGGATGTGGAAAATGGATGCCCTCATGGAGTGGGGGGGGGTCATCTGGCTTGTTGTGAGGCTCTGCTGGGGTGGCAGGCCAGGGCTGGAACCCGCCATCCCTCCAGGGCAACTTCGTGAGCAGATGGGCACAGGGAGAGCCAGTGGCAGCTCTGCCTCATGTCTGTGAGTCTCTTATATCATTGATAGTTGCATTTTATGCATGTATTATTTCAATACAATCCCACCAATAGTATCAACTTCCCTCCATCAGAGCCGACAGGCACATTACAAAGTTTCAGAGGTGGGATTATTTTAGATGCATGGCATTTTGACTTCATATATTAATTAAAAATTTCATCCAAATCATAATAAAAATATTGAGCAAATATTATCCAGAGAAGAGGTATAAATGTAAAGAAACAAAAAAACCATTCATTTTGTAAAAATACAGTTTGTACATATACAACCAGTGACAAGGAAATGTAGGCAAATAACTATCACTGGTCAAGAGTCCTTTCAGCAATCAATACAAGAACAATTAAAAGGTTGGAAAATGGGATTGGAGGGTATTCACAGAAGAAAAGAACTCTTCCAAGGGAAGTGTCCCTTGAAATTAATTAGAGTCTGGCTAGTAATCAAAAATAAAGAGCCCAAATGATCCTGTGCCCCCCATCCTACCGCACAAATATTGAAGGGATGTATTTGTGAATCTGGCTAGAAGTCAAAAATAAAGAATTCAAATGATCCCGCGCCCCATCCCACCACACAAAGGATGAAGGGATGTATATGAACCTTTCCGATACCCTTTTCTGTATCGGTCACCTTCGAGTCCTGCACACATGGCAGTTTGCTCAGATTCTTTTTGTTTTAACACCAATACATATAGTACTGAGATCTCTGGAAGTTTTACGCTTCCCTCTTCTTAACGAAATTATAAGTTTTTAGGTGATAGCAATGGTGTAAGAATATCTGCAGTTTTGAGCATAACATATGAAGTGTTTTGACTTTAATTGATCTGAAGAATTTAAAATTAAAATGTGATTTCTCCAAACATAACAGATTATTCATATGTGAAGTAAGTTATAGGATGTTTATGCTGATTTAATTACAGAGCTTTTACCAACTTTCCTTGATTTCTTATGTTTGAGTTCTAGTTGGTTCATTCTGATAAAAATGAAAATATTTCCACTTCCAAAGACATACTCAAAAATCACTCACCTACAAGTTCCTTCCTTCTCTACTAATTAAAGCACATCAATGTTCTAATTAGAAAATAAAATCAAAGTTATTTTTCTATGGGTGCATTAATTTGAATAACTATCACTAATCTATAGAGTCGTACAGGATTAATTTGATTCTTTAAAAAAACTAAAAAATGATACAAAAATAATGATTTTGGTAAAATATATTACCTTGAAGTTTACAAAGCATAATTAACTCTGCTTCTCTTAGTACCAGTCCCTAATATCTTTGAGTACTTAGTGTCTGCCAGACATAAAATGCTTTTAAGGTGGATTATTTCCTTTCATTTATCATCAGTATTATAGTATGGGAATTTATGTCAACATTACAATTTAGCTTATGGAAAAGCTGTGTGTCAGGCTTATATTTTCCAAGGGTTGCACAATGCAGGATTTCATCAAGTGCCTTTCACTCCCCGTATGGTTCTCTGAGCTAGCCAAAAGTGAAGCCTGAAATCAACTCCATAAGGCACCTCAATTCATAGCAGGTGTGGCCCGAAAACTCAAAAAGACAAATTGGAAAATTCTTATCTACCTATGAGTTCATTTTTCATGCTTCACTCTTTTTTTTTTACATTATCATCTTGTAAGAATAGGTAAACACAAGTGTATGACTAACCATTATTGTTTAGTTTATTTGTTAGTTTATTGAAGACTTGAAAAATAATAGTGTAGCCTTGAACAAGATCCCATCCCTGAAATGTTCCAGCTTGTTCAAAATAGCATTCTTTTGTGAGGACTATAGCTTCACATCTGTGACATGGAGACTGTGAGATATGCTCTCTGAACCGACCTAGTAACTGGCCCCATGTGAAAAATCTCTCTTTGAGCATGCTAAGAGTGATCATTTTCATGAACATGGAGTATATTAAGCAGCATTATGGGAAATAATATACAAACAATAATACTCCCCACTGACAGCAGCTAAAACCATCATCGATGACCCAACTTCTCTTTTCTGTGAATATATGAATCTCAAACTGATTCTCCAGTGAGAGTACTTTGAGAATGTTTGCCCTACCTCCTCATGCATTATAAGTAATAAATCTTTGATTTCAACAGCTTTCTGTCATTAACCCAAAAGCAGCAACCCCTTGCATTTTTAATTCTCTATGCTTGCTCACTTTAATCCTTATTCAGATTCTGAATTAATAGATAAGTAAATATGTACATGCTTACATATGTATATATATCTAATGGATTTACAAATTCATACATAAATTATGGATATATATAAATCAAAACAAATGCATTTTAAACACTGTTTTTCAACAATTATACTTATGCCACAGTGAGTTCCTTTATTTCAGTATTTTACTCTTTACAAATATTCACTTGTTACTCCTTTTATGATAAAGGAAAATATGCATGTAGATATTATGCCTCATAAAACTGTGTATTATACTAATATCCATGGAGAAATATATATTTTCTGAGACTCAATGCACTTATCATTGTGCAGTTCAAGTGCACCATTGAAATAAACCTTTTCGGCCCCATTTAACACTCAATGCAATTTTTACTTTCTAAAACCCAAACCTGGAAATTGCCTCCACAAATCTTCATCATGTATTTTTTGACACCAACTAGCACTTAAAATGTGTTAAGTGTGTATGAATCAGGGAGAAGGTGTTGAATTTTCCATTGAAGTTCAAAAAATTTCAAGAAAAAGACAAGAATTATTAAAAAAAAGAAGGAAGGTATGCATAAGGCTCCTTACTTCACACAGAGCATTTGGAAATCTGCCTGACCTCTTATTTTTTATTTCTTTTAAATTAATACCAGCAGCATTCCCTGCCATCTGGTCCCAAGGCACAGTGAGCTAATATGTTCTAGGGGAGAATACTTCAAAATATCATGCAAAACTCTTAAAATAACTTAAGCCATGCCAGTGTTGAGGAAGCTTCATTTGGATTGACAAACCAGAATAGCTGAACTGGGGTCATTAACCTGGATATGGTTGGAGCTGTAGAGCAAGAAAACTTTTGATAATTCTTCTAAGATTGACTGTAGTTTTCCAAGGAAAATCCTAGGTTGGCAGTAAACTGAATTGTATCCAGAGTTAACTTCAATTATTTGGGAGACTTCCTATTCTTTAAATTACTGAGCTCATATTATAACTTCTTTTTAAAAAAATTTAGCAGTTTCAGTAATTAACCTCTGAATCTCCATACAGTAATCCAGTATCGAGTATTGAAATCTTATTCATTGTGCAATGGGAATACAACCTATCAAGGCATCAGAACGCTATACACATCTCTATTCTATGATAAATTATTGAAAGTTTTTCTTTTAGTATGAAATGTCTCAAAGTCCTCATCAAAGGTAAAGCTGAAATAACAATTTTAATAAATCATTTACTTTTATTTTAATCCTGCAAATATTTTTAGACTTGCAGAAATATTGCTTTCTGCCTTCTGTGCAGAACAAAATTTGGATTTTTATTCAGGGTCAGTTAGAATTTGCTTTAACCTATGTGTTTCTATACATTGTTTCTCACTCTAAACTCCTAGTATGCATTGTTTGCTATTTCAAATGGTGTACTAAATTTTTTATATCTTCCTTTATCTCACATTTTGTACTAATAAAGTTCAAAATGGATTATTTTCAGTGGCAGTTCCCTGTTACATTTTTGTAGTAATCTCTGTCTAATAGCATTCCATTCTTTATATTGTTAATATACAGAGAGAAAAATAACTTAAAATCCATAAAAAGTCTTTTATACTACATATTAAAGTAAAATATAGCTCAAGTGTTTCTGCAAACCAAGATAATTCCTCACTTTATCTCTTGGTTTAATATTTAATATTTATATGTTCATTTTGACAAATAAGGAAACTGAGGCTCAAAATGATATGTTACGTTGAACCAATTAACTTAGTTTTTTGCTATGCCAAAGAAAATGTAAAGGAAAGAATTGTACACTACACAATGGGAATACTATGCAGCTGTCAGGGAAAATGAAGTTATGAAATTTGCCTATAAATGGATGGACATGGAAAGAATCATGTTGAGTGAAATTAGTCAGAAGGAAAGAGAGAGACATAGAATGACTGCATTTATCTGCATGACATAAATATACCAGGTGATCTTACCAAAAGTGGAAATTACCACAAGCGTTTGGGAGTCAGAGGTTAGGTAAGATAGAGAAGGGAACATGTGTGAATAAATGTCAAAAGGTCTGATACCAACATAGAACTGAGCATTAAATACAGGCAAAAAAATGATGGCTTCTAAGTGTATGTGGTGCAACCCAACAATGTGTAAGAGAAGGAAGAGAGAGAGAGGGAGAGAGAGAGGAGATAAAGAACCTGCCATTTAGGCAGGCCATGGGAGGGTGGGAGGGAATTGGGGACAATGGTGGTGGGAGATGGGCACTGGTGGAGGGCAGGGTGCTGGAACACTGTGTGACGAAACCTCCACACGTGAACAACGTTGTAATTGTATATCTCACGGTGGTATAATAAAATGTTTTTTTTTAAAAAAGAATTAGATTTTCAGTGGTGAACTTAATTTAAAATTTTTATAATGCTTTTATACAATGTCACTTCAATAAAAGTTATTTATTAAACACTCCAATAATACTCACTTATTTTGAATAGACATAATAAATGCCTATTGTATAATTGGGATTGTATAAGTTCCTTGAAGAAAAAACAATTAAAGAGAGAGGTCTTATTCTTTCAGAATTAATAGAAAAAAAGTTAATGCAGCACTTTCTACATAACTGCAACTACATTCTTTCTCAAACACAAACGTAATTACAAGCATCTTTGTTTGGATATATTTAGTATCTCCGTCTACAGGATGAATCCTAAGTTATTTAACTTGACATAAATTGAACCCTGCCAGTATTTGCTTCCTCAAATGCTAACAGCCTGAAGTCCAAAGTTCTAAGTATATTGACATATTTGTTCTTTCTAGAACATGATTTTTATGCTATTATTATTTCTTGATCTGGTATAAGTGTCCTTCATTTATAAATATCTAAATATAGATATATATACATGTATATATAAATATTTGTGTGCGGTGCCAGGGACTGAACATGTGACCTCATGCATATGAAACATGTGCGATATCATTGAATTACATCCACAGTCCCTTTTCATCATTTCGAGGCAGTCAATTATTTATGACGCACGTCTAAAAATGATGACTCTTTCATGAATTCTGCTGTTTTTCATTCCCCCATGGACTATCGTCATGCTGCTACAATATCTATGGCATGTATTATGATTGTCTACTTTTTTCTTAGGTGGATTGAATTTATCAGTCTCTGGGCCATGTGTTTTGTGTAGCAGGAAAAAAAATTTAAATCAGGAAAGAGAGGAGTATGAAGGAAAGAAAAAAATGAGGAAAGAGCAAATAAATAAATGTATTTTAAACACATTTTTATAGGAGAGTTAAGAAAAGTCTGATAGTAAATCTTAAGAAAATTTAAAACAAAAGCAGATAAATAGTAGAGAGAGTGAAATAATTCTCTTGATCAATACTGACTCATGTTTGACCTCCAGTTCTCCATATGGTCCCCCTAAGCATTGCCAGGAGTATTTGCTGAACATAGAACCAAGAGTAAGCCTGGAAAATTTTCTAGGTTTCCGTATGCACCAGCAAAACCAAACAAAACAACAGTTGAAAAGAAAATTCAAAACAAACACATGCTGTCATTTTTTTTTTTAATAAGGTGCTTTTAAAAAAAAGTTCGATTGCTCAGGTCTGAAATCTCTGGTGCGCGGGTGTGAAAGTTTAGCTGCTCGGTTTGACAGTGCTGTGGGTCCCCAGAGCAGGGCAGGGGTGGTTCAGCATACCAGTCACAGACATGGGGCAGAGCTGCTCCTTGCTCTCCCTGTGCCCAGCTGCTCATGAGGCGCCCGGGAGGCATGGCGGGTTGTAGCCCTGGCCTGCCACCGCAGCAGAGCCTCACAACAAGCCAGACCACCCCCCACTCCATGGGGGCCGCCATCTTCCACATCCGGACTTCCCTCTCGTCACAACTCCACCCAGCAGACCAGATTATCACAGCCTGGCTCCCGCATGCTTCATCAATAAATGCTTTATTCAGAGGTGACTACAAGAGTATGCCACCTGCACGGCAAGCCTGGCAAGCTGCTTGTGTCATATTTGATATGCCAAATGCCAGTAACATTTATATTAGGTCATTCCAATGACCTAATATAATGGTTTGAGGCTCTTTATGTTCCTGGAGCAAGCGGATGCCTTTGGGTTCTACTAGCATGAGGCAGGACATATGGAGATATTACTGGTGCCCGCTCTAGCAAATAGATGATGAACGGGAAGATAGTAATAGTGATAGTGGGTCCCCAGAGCAGGGCAGGGGTGATTGGCACAAAGCAAACAGTACTATGAATCAAACTTGGGGTCTCATGCATGCAAAGCATGAACTCCACCCCTTTGAACTGTTGCTCTCCATTCTAAATTAGCCCTATTGGTTAATACCAACCTAGAACTGAGCATTAAATACAGGCAAAAAATTGCATATGATAGCCTCTAAGTGTATGTAGTGCAACCGACAATATGTAAGAGAAGGAAAAGAGAGAGAGGGAGAGAGAAAAGAGATAAAGAAACTGCCATTTAGGCAGGCTATGGGGGGGATTGGGGACATCGGTGGTGGGAAATGGGCACTGATGGAGGGTGGGGTGCTGGAACACTATGTGATCAAAACCTCCAAACATGAACAACGTTGTAATTGTATATCTCATGGAGGTATAATAAATATTTAATAAAAAAAATAATAAATTAGCCCTTTTGAAGGAAGTTAGTATTAAATAGGATTGAATGATTAAGATACACACTGTCAATTAAAAAAGTTACTTTAGAAGCTATGTCTTTAGAGAGATCAACCACAACAGAAATTCCTGTTCAAATCTCATATACATAGTAATGAAAGAGAAAATTATAGTTGACCACATTGAAACATCAAATCTACACTAAATTACGGTAAACATGTACACACACTATTATGAAATAGATTTTGTTACTTACAAACACAAAAGAATAAATATTTGACAATACATAAACATTTTGGATTGTACTGCTGTTTTCTACTTTTTGCTTTTATTTTCATTTATTATTAATTAACTAACTTTCATTTAGCATTGTTTCTACTTCAGCAAATTACCTGGTTTATTCTTGGCAAAGAAAATTTAACAATGGAACTAGAATTAAAGGGAGCACATAAGATATTGCAGAACAATATATCCATTGAACTGAAAAAGGATTCAACAGAGAGGAATGGGCTTCTGAGATTGTCTCCATTTTTCTTTTCTATTTTAAGCACCATTACTTACAATAATGACAATGGCACAATTTTATACACAAACAGTCTCACATGAGACCTAACAGAGTGTCAGCTCCCTTTCACTGTGGTCCCAACATCCTACCTCCCACCTCTCCTGGCCCCCTTCACGTCCCTGCACAGTGATAAGCTGCCTATTAAAGACAGTTTCCAGCTTCTGTGCCTTTGAGTTTGTTATTAATTTACCATGTTTGTTTACATCTCACATATGAGGTTGGTCATTCTGTATCTGTCCCCATTTTTTTTTTACTAACTTCATTGCATGATACTCTCCAGATCCACACATACAGCACCAAATTGAATGTTTCATTATTTTCTTATGGCTAAGTAGTCTTTTGCTGTGTACATTTACCATAGTTTCTTTATCAACTCATCTGCACGTTCTTGGACATTCAGGTTGTTTTCAGTTTTGGCTCTTGTCAATCATGCTGCAATGAATATTTTCTTTGTTGAATAGAGTTTTTCTGCTCTGGGGGTAACTCTTTCTGGATCATACGAAAGTTTAATTTCTAGTTTTTTGATGATTATTTTCTGCAAAATGTCCCATTTTTTCCAAAAAGGTGGCCAAAAGACAGGCCAACTAACACACCCAGCAGCAGTAAATGAGGATTCCATTTTCCCCCATATCCCCACTTACACCATTTGTTTTCATTCTTTGTGATATATACTAGTATTACTAATGAAATATTCCATTGCTGCTTTGATATGGTTATAAGTGATGTAAGCATTTTTTTCATATACCTTTTGGTCATCTATAGTTTGCCTTTGAGGAAATTTCTGTTCTTCTTTCCCCAAGGTCTCCCCACTGCCCGCCATTTTTTTGACAGGGTTGTTTCTTTTTGCTTATAAAGTTTTACCAGTGCTTACATATCGTAAATGTCCATGCTTCGTCTTATGAGAAATTCATCTTATGAGAAGTGGAGAAATTTTATAGTCCAATCAGTGGGTTTCAGTAGATATCTTTATTTCCTGGTCAATGTTTCCTTTCATGTCCAGAAACTTTTTAGTTTGATTTTGTTTATATTAGCTCCCATTTGTTTGTCAAATATGTTGAATCACTTTAAATAGTTATATTCAATGTCATAAAGGGTTCCACAAATGTTTTCCTCAATATAAATTAGAGCTGGAGTAAGGATTGCCATTTAAATAAAATTAAGAGAAAAATAAATAAAAGAAAAGGGAATAAAGTTATAGAGAAGGATGGAAAAGAAGTACCCATCTCTGTTCATTAAGGTAACTGCAGTGATGCTTTGATGTATATTTATTATTTTTTTTATTTTTTTGCTTTTTGGGTCACACCCGGCAATGCTCAGGGGTTACTCCTGGCTCTGCACTCAGGAATTACTCCTGGCGTTGCTCGGGTACCATATGGGATGCCAGGGATTGAACCCGGGTTGGCGCGCACAAGGCAAACGCCCTACCCGCTGGGCTGTCGCTCCGGGCCTGTATATTTATGAGACTGGTCAGAGACTGATCATGAATATCTACTTTGGAAAGATACAGGAAGACTAGGACTTTGCAGAGATGAACTCTTCTCCCATTTTAGTTTGTCTATTTAGTGGTGGAGTCTGAGTGGGGGACACTCTGCCATTCCCAAGATCATGTGTTGCCGGGGATGGAACTGAAATTTCTGCATACAAAACATGCAATAGCACTTTGAGCTATATACCTCTACCCCATTTCCAGGTTTTGACGCACTTTTATTTGAGGTTCATTAGAAAAATACTTACTCATATGTGTAAGGTTGATACAAAGAATACTACTGACTTCACTGAGTTACTGTGAACATTCGGTATATTTATATATGCATATGTGACTTAGAACATTTGTGGACACATTGTAATTTTTCTATATATTTCTCTTCTTCAATTATACCTGTATTAAACATCAAATGTTGTAAGGATAAAAAAGAAACAATATAGAAAAGAAGCTGTGTAATATATAATTAGTGTTACATTAAAACATTTTTCATGTTTATCTATTAGTACATATAGACATGCATACAAACCATACATATCCATATACATTATACAATATGTTCCACTAATTGGAGCTCTCTAGCAATTTATAGTATCAGACTTGAAATAGCCTTATAAATCTCCCAGAATAAGTAAAATCCCTCACTTGGCAATAGTCTGCATATTTAATTACTAGAAAATTAAAGAATGCAAGCCTTAATTAATGTGCACATGAGCTATAAATGACTAGATAGTGAATCCCTTATCTTCAAAGCTAAACTTCTGATTTGAATACTTCCACTAATATAGCATATGCCTTATTTGAGGCAATCAAATTTTTATATTTGATCCATCATAGGAAACAGATTGTTCACTTGTTTTCTAAATTTGGGCCTGTCCAAAAATAAATAAAATAAAAGGACTATAATATCCTTTTATTTTGGCTCTTATATAAATGTAACCCTTTTCCTTTCATTGGACCTTTTTTCCCTCTATATGGAGCAGATATGCAAGTAAACCAATTTTCACACAAACTATCAGGTACAAGCACATAGTAGACCCCGAGACCATGCCTTCTTAGGAGGAACTAACAGGAAAACACCATGAATATTCATGAGGAAGGACTGATCATTCTAAAGGCTAGTGTGCATCTTTGCATATAGGAGGTCTGTGTTCAATATCAACCACCACAAGATTTCCTGAACACCACAAGAAGAAAACCCCATGTACTGATTCAGGAATAGGGCACTGGGGAGTGTGAAGAGATGACTACCGTAATGAACATTTCATCCTTCTAATATAAAGATGGAAATTTATAGAATTATATCATGGCACAGATGCCCCAATGTCCAGGAGGTAAAGAAAATTCTTTTTTTATTAAAATCAGAGGATAAAAAATGGTTCTCGTATGCAACTCAGTACCAAAGGTTAATTAGGATTAATTGTTATGTCCTAGACTAAATTTAATATGCTCACTGCTGCTTCCCATGCATGAATGGGAACATGGTGGAAACTACAGAGTGAGTCCCAAAGTGATCAGAATAGCCAGTAAAGAAACCTGTGGAGAATAAGAAGGAAAGGGGATGGGAGAGAGAGGGTTACTGCAGGGTTTATTTATTTATTTATTAAATCATTCGTTTATATTTATTTTATTATAACACCATGCAACAGACATTTACGAAGTTGCTCTGATAAACATTGCAGGGTTAAAGTTCTTATTTTTGTATGTGCAGTCAACTCTCTTACACTCTATATGGTCTCCTGAGCACTGTCAGGAGTGGTCTCTGAACACAACCAAGAGTCACCACTGAGTTGGAGCATACCCCAAAACAGTGAAAAAGGGGAGAGAAAGGCGAATAATTATTCTTTACATTTTGTATCTAATACTTAGTGATTGTAGTAAGAACCAAATGTATGAAAAGAAGCTTGGCCCAGAGAAACTACTGTGATAAGGTGCTTGCTTTGACCAAGATCTCCCCCAGTTAGACATGATATTGCATAGGATTCCCTAAGCACCACCAAGAGGGATCCCAAGCTCAGAACCAGGAGTGAAATCTGAGCAGCACGGTTGTGATGCACACATAGATAAAGGGAAAGCAAAACGGGCATTTTTATCTTCGTTACAGAAAGGAGAAGGGAGGGGGTTCAGGCTGAGAGAAATTAGCGTAAAGTCTGAGGGCATTAACTGTACGAGTTCTGTATATTTAGCCAAATGCCACTTTCTCTTTTGTTAGGTAAGTGGGAAGTGACTATGATATGATTAGTTTTGTTGTTTGTGGCTGTATTTTAATTTGTTTATTTTCTCTGCATTATCAAATGCTACAGACATATTATTTCTTCTGTCAACTTCTTTCATCTCTTTTGGCACTATGCTTGTATAATTCTGCATTTTCCTTAATCAGAACTTCTGAAGCTTCACACTTCACAAGTTATAAAGAAAAACCAGTGACAATAGGCAAAATTGTATGTTTAGATATACTTAAAAGCTGAAAGCACTGATTTAATATTCTAAATGTCCTGAATTATTTCTAGTTCAACTTTCTAAATATTCAGGTGTTTTAAGATCTGTTTATTCTTAGTAATACTTTTTTGCAAACAAATAATTCTTTGTAATAATGTAATTAAGCATATGTTCACCAAATAAAGAGTACATTTAAAATCAAAATGGGCATCCCATAGTGTCAGTTTTCAGCTGTGTGGCTGACTGACAGTATTAGCTACAGAACCAGTTTAAAGGCTCTGAACTCCCTTTAATACTCTCTTTAAACTATTTTATTGCTCTGCCATTAGGCAAGCTCAGCCAACCCTTCTCTCTGCTCCTATAACTCTCTGTCTTGCCAGGCTCTCTGCTCTTCCATCTCACTCCTGCCAGACAGGTCGAGAACACAGTCTCAACTGATTCCTCAATTGTTTTGTCCAAGTCTTATATATCCCCATAATTTGGATACTGACCACCCCATTAAGAGTTTAAAGTCATCCGTTTAAGGGATCTCTTAAAAAGGACCCAACATGATAAGTATACAGATTCATTTTCATATACATTGTCTTAGTTGTACATACATGGTAACCAAGTAAGAAAGAAAATTATTGCATCTAATACATAGACTGAGATACTAAGAGTCATATTACAGTTCTAGATCAAATAAGTTACAGACCTGTATCTCTTTAAATCATCTTTTTTAAAATACTGCTGAGAAATACAATAGTTGTGTTGCTTTTTTAAAAGTCTGTACCTCAAATTCTTTGAAATAAGGAAAACACCAGTCCAGAGAAGGACATAGTTGACATTAAAATCACCAAAAGTGGTAGCCTTTCTTGTCTGTGAATGCATCCCTTATTTTGAATATCCTATGAATAAATTAACAAATCAAGTAGCATGAGAGGGAAACAGGAACACACTCATCTTGTCCCATGTCCCAGCGCATACACTAGGTTTTGGTCTAACTATACTGTCTCTCTGTAATGGAAACACTTCATACAATTCATCAAAGTCTGATCCTGACATACCCTCTGCCCAGAAGGTGGTAAAAACCCACCCTCCAAAGTGTCCCATCAAGGCAGGTAGTTTCCATCTCTTCCAAGTTTGTACAAATATATAGCATTGATCCCTGCTGTCCTGTCCTGTGAAGCACCGGGACCGTGATATTATCAAGGAACGTTTGAAGCCAGTATTTTTCTAGCACCGAACATACCTTGAAATGGTCTGTAGAATACTGGATTTTTTGAGCATGACCACAGTTTGTGAGACCTGCCAAGCTGCATTTGCTACAAAACAATCCCTCTGGATTGACCTACTGACCTGATTAGTGACTTGGCTCAGCATTATCCATCTGGAAGCTGAAGCGTGTCTGCCAAATACAATGGTCAGAGTTTTGGCAGGGCTCAAACAGAGCTGTTCTTTCCAATGGTGCCTGGCTAACAGGTTCATTTAGTTTCTATGACCACTTTCTGAATGTCCCAATAATGTTATGCTTGGTAGGGTGGGAAACACAAACATAGGATATAAAACTAAATAGACTATTGTATTGATTTAACCACTTAATAACTCATCAGCTTAAGCAAAACCTGAAGGCTCAAATTATTAATCTGTAAAATGGAGCTAATGGTTTTTCTCTCAGTAACTCTTTTTGATATTCTATAGATTGTGCCCAGTGGCATAATTAAAATCATTTCTTTTATAATCATACCTTTTTTTGTACAAGATTTCCATAAAACACTTTAAAATATAATTCTGTTTGGAAAATACCTTATTACTCCATATTTTGGTGTCATTTAGGATGAGGGCATACAGCTCAGAGAAGTAAAATAGCTTATCTTGTGATACATAAGAAGTAAAATGACCAGAATATACTGTTAGTAGAAAGACTCCAGAATATTTATAATTCATTACCAGTATGACTGCCCGTTTGTGATATTTGATATTTCTTGGTTAATATCTTAGGATTGATTAGAGATCACCAACCACAATATCAAATCATAGAGGTAAGAGTTTCAGAATAATTCCATAGACATAGTTCACATCATTTAGTACCCAAAATCTCTGCAAGAATGACAAAAAAACTTTTGCTAGATCTGCTGTGGATTACATCTAGCCTCAATTATGCTGGATTTCTTTTTTTTTTCTTTTTGGGTCACACTCGGCGATGCTCAGGGGTTACTCCTGGCTCTGCACTCAGGAATTACTCCTGGTGTTGCTCAGGGGACCATATGGGATGCCGGGGATCGATCCAGGGCCGGCATGGGCCGGCCGTGCAAGGCAAACACCCTACCTGCTAGGCTATCGCTCTGGCCCTGTGCTGGATTTATTTAGGGAATCACTAGAACTTATAATAGTTTACCATTCACTAGACTAAATATTGTGCAGAGTAGGTCTCTGCTGAGGGTCATTATCTTTAAAGTGTGCCCCTTTGGTGACAGATGGAAATTAAGTAGGGGACACTGCCTTTAAAGAATCACAACTAAGATAACATATCTTAAGTTAAACACAGATGTTGTAGTAGTGTGGTGAACTCTTAGTTTGCTTATGAATCAATTCACTCACTAAGTCTCTCTTGAAGATAATGTATTCAGAATTCTGGCTAGAACAAACTGAATCAAGTATATGAATAAAATGAATGAATCATGGTTCACGTAGCATATTTCCAGAAGTGGCAAAAAGACAATGGATATTGACTAACTGAAAATTTCCTCTGAAGTTTCACTATAAAAAAACCTCAATATTAACTCTTTGACCAATATATTATTTCTAATTTAAATTATTACTTTAATTTAATAAATCTTTACTAGTTGGATATGGCATTAATTTTGTTAATTATGAAGTATTTTTATTTATAAAATTTGGTTTGTAACCTGGGACCATAGGATCCATCATGATTGATCATATCCACATGGTGACCAAGCTCATTGAGGTTTTGCAAGAGTTCAAGATGCCGCTCTGTCTAACATTCATTGATTTAAACAAAGTCTTTGATTCTATTGAGACTGAAGCAGTCATCGAAGCACTAGCTTCGATGGACATTCAAACTCAGTACATCAGGATCCTCGATGAGCTGGATTATGGATTCACTACTAGGATCTCGCCATTCTCCAAGGAAGTGATCATTAACATACAGAAGGGGTTTGACAGGGAGATACCATTTCACTGAAACTCTTCAGCCTCCCTTGAGAACATCATGCAATGTCTGGAATGGGAACAAATGAGAGGTCGGCAACTACACCACCTCTGCTTTGCTGATAACATCTCTTCCAGCTTCACTACTCTACTGTCAAGGCTTTGGGGAACACCTGTGGTGGCAAAGATCAGACCTGAGTTAGCTTTCTGCAAGGCAAGTGCCTCTCTGGCCCCAGTAATTAGATACTTTAAAATAAAATTGAAATGAAGGTGAATTTATATCACGTTGTATTGCCCTGATATGTTTAATATAGTTTATAAAATACCAGAAACAGATGAATTATATTTCTCTTTTCAAAATCACAGCCTCCAAAATTTTTCCAATTTTAAAATTAAATCTAGAGGACAAAAAATCTTAATTTTTATGGAAATTCTCTTAGGTCTCCTTTTCAACAAATGCATATGATAATATTTGCTCCAAATTGGTAAAGAGATTTCTACATTTTCAATGCATTTGAAAGGGTATTCTTGAATACTGTGTTGAAAATATTTAAGGCTACATGGGAATGGTATTGGAAAACAAGGGTTTTATTAATAAGTCTGCCAAGATATAAATATAAATATATATAGTATATATAGTATACATAATATAAACCATAGAATCCACAAAATATATTTATCTATCCATCTATCTAGTTAGAAGATAGATAGATAGAATGATAGATAGATATGCTACTGATGTATACTTAGACATTTTGTGGATTCAATTTTTGGAGGAATGCGCACCCAGCTGTGCTCAAGCTTAACTCTTGGTTCAGTGTTCAGGCATCACTGTGTCATGGACATGTATGGAAGCTGAGTCTTCAGAATGCCAGGCAATTATTATGAAACATATATACATATATATTGTGTGTGTATAAATGAATATATAAATATAAAGCATTATATATGTATATTTTGGATTCTATATTTTATACTATTTTCTATAGATGTTAAACACAAGGTAATGGAATTTGTTGTTGAAACCTGACAATGGAAATAGAGTAGGAAAGAAAGATACCATGTTCTTTCAGTAGTAGAACAGCGATATGATGTGATAAACAAATATTAAATAAGGCACATATCTTGTGAGAGAATCTGTGTAGAGTTAATGACATATATCACGATCACGATCACTATCTTCCCGTTGATCATCTATTTGCTAGAGCGGGCACCAGTAATATCTCCATATGTCCTGTCTCATGCCAGTAGAGCCAGGGGCATCGGCTTGCTACAGGAACATAAAGAGCCTCAAACCATTATATTAGGTCATGGGAATGACCCAATATAATTGTTACTGGAATTTGGAATATCAAATACAACACGGGAAGCTTGCCAGGCTTGCCGAGCGGGAGGCAAACTCTATTAAACACCTACAAATAAAGCATTTATTGATGAGCCGTGCGGCCGCTTGTGGCTGCGCGAGCTGGGCTGTGATGGGCTGGTCTGCTGGGTGGAGTTCTGACAAGAGGGAAGTCCAAAAGTGGAAAATGGCGGCGCCGTGGAGTGAGGGGGCGTTCTGGCTTGTTGTGAGGCTCTGCCGAGGTGGTGGGCCAGGGCTAGAACCCGCCATGCCTCCCGACTGCCTCATGAATGGCTGTGCACAGGGAGAGCAAGGAACAGCTCTGCCCCATGTCTGAGAGTCTCAGACATATATACATTTGAGAAAATTGACATATATATAATGACATATAAACATTTGAGAAAAAATATCTTGTCTTCAAAATCAGATTTCTCATTATCGAGGCTTAAAAAAGCAGACTTTAAACTTTGGCGTAAGTCTGTGCATTAAGGCATTGATAATATTCATGAATACTCTAATGAGCACAGAATACATATTTATAAACATGTGTGTCACTATTAGTGACACTATGACTAGAATGCCACAATCAGTCACATAATTGACTAATCAATGATGCCACTTATGTGTACTTACAGCTCTCACGGTTTCATATTTTGGAGGGACACACTCCCGGCTGTGTTGAGAGTTAACTCCTGACTCAATGTTCAGGGATCTCCATGGCATTGCTTAGGGAATGGAAACCTGGAATGGAAGCTGAGTCTGCAGCATGCCAGGCAAATTGCATTTTCATGTGCCCGATGTAGCTTAAATTCATCCTCGTGGGGCCTCAAATCATAAATTAAGTAATAGTTTTGATTTCTAGTTAATGCTTTTGTTAACTAAAGCTTAGCAAGGGTGAAAAAATGTGGTCCAAAAACTAGTGATATAATTGGAGTGAAGAAGCAAGACATAATTTGCCTAGAAGTTAGTTGTTTTTGTACAAAATACCCCCTATGAAATTTTCATAAGGACACATTTCTATAAACTACCTCCCTATTAAAATGTCGTGGACAGACCTATGTTTTATGGGAGTAGGTCTGCACTATGATTACCCACTTAATATCTAAATGAGAAGGCTCCTTTTTATTTTTTATTATACCACCATGAGATATACATTTACAAAGTTGTTCATGTTTGGATTTTCAGTCATACAGTGTTCCAGCACCCATCCGCCCCAGTGCCCATTTCCCACAAGCAATGTCCACTAATTCCCTCCCTCCTCCTCCAGCCTGCCTCTATGGCAGGCACTTTGCCTCTTCTCTCTCTTTCTATCTCTCTCTATCTCTCTCCCCCTTCTCTTACACACGGTGACTTACAATACATAAATTTAGAGGTTATCATGTATATCACTTTGCCTACATTCAATGCTCAGTTCTAGGCTTGTATTATCATTTCCAATAATTACTAGTACACTGTTCCTTTGTCTTGCCTAACCTCTGAACCCACACTTTTGCAGTAGATTCCACCCACTGACAAGACCTCCTGGTCTGTGTTTTTCCTGACCTTGGATATTGGTATCATACTATTATTTTTAATATCCCTCAAATAAATGCAGACATTCTATATCTGTCCTTTTCCCTCTGGCTATTTTACTCAGCATGATCCTCTCCATATCCATCCATTTATAGGCAAATTTCATAACTTTGTTTTTCTGACAGCTACATAGTATACCATTGTGTATATATACCAATGTTTCTTTATCTAGTCATATGTTCTATGGCACTCTGGTTGTTTCTAAATTTTGGCTATTATGAATAGTGCTGCTATGAACATAGAAGTGTAGATGGTGCTTCTGCTGTGTGTTTTTGGCCTTCCAGGTTATATTCCCAGGAGTGGTAAGGCTGGGTCCAATGGGAGCTCATTTTCTAGTTTTTAGAGGAATGTCCATACAATTTTCCAAGAAGGCTGTGTCAGTCGACATCCCCGCCAACAATGGATGAAATACTTTTTCTCCCTGCAACCATTCCAGCACTTGTTGTTCTTGCTATTTTGGTTGTGTGCCAGTCTGTGGTATGAGATGATATTTCATTGTTGTTTTGATTTGTATCTCCCTGATGATTAGTGACAATGAGCATTTTTTCATATGCCTTTTTGGCCATTCGGATTTCTCTTTTTTTAATTTTCTGTTCATTTCTTCTCCCCATTTGTTGATGAGGTGAAAAGGCTGCTTTTTGAGTTTTTAATTTATCTTGAGCTTTGCAATAAAATGGCAAAATCCCAATCATGACCTTTAAAATGTAGTGAGACTGCCTTGGGAGGCAGCATGTGGACTGACGCTCATGCCTTGCCTGAGGAAGACCCAATTTTCATTCCCAATATCACATGCATGAGAGTATATGGAGCACGAGAGAGTTGAGCCTGGTGGCCCCAAGCACATCTGGGCTCTGAGCATTGAAAATTTAGGTCTCCTTCGGTCCCATACAGGGTTATGCATTTTACTTAGGATGCTTGGATCATTTAGTTTCCCCAACTAATCAAAACATAAAGGATAATGTACCAAAACAATAGATTTGGAACATAAATTATAATGGAAAAGTACACTATACAGATGCAAGCACTTGTCTTAAGTGGAGAATGGGGAGAAAAGAAACAGGCCCAGATTGATCAAAGGGTCCTTATCTGAACTTCTCCCATTTCACCACCCATCTGAAGAGAGAGGGATGATTTCATTTATAGCTTGAGTGAGAAATGAATGCTTTGAACGTTTCTAGTATTGTTAGAATTGTAGTTTCACTCTCAAGGCTTGACTGTGGAAAAGAAAGGTGCTCAAAGACAAAGCAAGAAGTAGAAGTATATGCGTCAAATTAATTTGAGTTTTCCCTGGAAGGATGCCTGTAAAGAAACAAAACAAGAAACCGCAGAATACCTCAACGGGTCAGTGTGCATGTTTTTCATGGGGGAGAATTGGGTTTGATCCATGGCACAAATGATTCCCCAGACAACACACAGTGCCCCTGAGCACTGCCAGGTGTCACCCCAAAGTGTAAAGAAACAAAACAAACTAAACATACTGTTTAAACAACAATCACAAAATCTCAAACTCCACACAAATTTAGAACAGAATATGGTGAGGGGCAGATAGTGAGGACAGGAGGATATACGGCTGCTCAGAACCATGACCTTAGAAGCTGAGAATGTTTATTATAGTCAAAAAGTCTCTAAAAAGTGCACAGTATTGATAAATATTGATCAATATCGATCAAAAAGTGTCAGTATTGATCACAGGATTTAGCTGCTACCAGCTCTCTCTGTGCCCAGCTGATCATGAGGCGCCCAAGGGGAAGGCGGGTTCTAGGCCTGGACCACCATCCCAGCAGACCTCGCAAGAAGCCAGAGGAACCCTCACACCATGAGAGCCGCCATTTTCAACCTCCGGAATCCACAGCTTGTCAAAGCTCCACCCAGCAGTAATGCTGATCTTCTCCTGTTTTGTCCAGTTTGCTTTGAGAGGCTATTACAGAAGTATCCCACCCTCATGGCAGAGCCTGGCAAGCTACCTGTGTCATATTTGATATGCAAAAAAAAATTAAAAAAATATAGACTCTTTCCCATCACCTGAAGGAATGATTTTAGGCTCTTCATGTTCCTGGAGCAAGCAGTTGCTCTTGGGCTACATTAGCATGTGACAGGACATATGGAGATGTTACTGGTGCCCGCTCAGGCAAATCGATGAACAACGGGAAGACAAGTGATACAAGTGATTGATCAAATAGTTCACTGGTTAGTATTAGGACAGTTATAATCACAAGAGCAAATAACTCTTATATAAAACATTGTATGACTTCTAGACAAATAATGGGACAGAAAAACTAAGCATTAATTCATTTAATAAAAAGAAATCTTGAGCTTTTAACATGTGGGCATTTTGGTCAGAGCTAGACATAGGAGCATGAATAAAACAGATTGAGATCTGAGGTCTTATTTCTATGGTGAAAGGACTAGACTTGATTTCACATACAATGCACAAACTCGGGTATTGCAATGAGTACCAGGTTGTCAAGATGGTTTGTGTAATAGTGAGCCAAAGAAGTATTAAGATAGTGGTATTTATATTAGTCCACACTATATTCACAAGATTCAGACTCCAATTTTTTCTATAATTGGGGCCATGGGGCAATGAGGACAGGGAAAACATAGCAGATATAGAAATCATAAGAAAATGACAATGCTGTAGTGCAATTATTACTGTGTTGCAAAATAGTCATTTTTCTTTGTTATCATAAACCCAATGCAATATTTCTAAGTTCTAAAGTTTAATTAGAATCTGTTTCTGTAGTACTATATAAAATGAACTTTATGATCACATACGATCTAAAATAATGAGTAATCATCCAAGAAATTGAGTTTTGCAAGATAAAATAAAGATGGTCATTTCAGTTACAATGATAGACCTTAGATCTGGATTTAATTTAGGGATAATTTTGCTCAACTATGTCATTTCAGAGTGAAGCAACTAAAGTATAGAGAGGGCAGAAAATTCAAATAAGATTCACAGTTTTTGGTGGGGAAGAAATACTCTTTCCTCACTTTCTAAATAAATATTTTCATCAGATTATGTTTGTCCCATCTCCCAAAACCAAGATGAGACCAATTTTAATTCCCTATCTCTTGCTTTCTCTGTACCTCTTTCTCTTCCTCAGACTAATTACTGGGAAAATCTCATCATGAGAATTTCATTACTTTTGTCATGACAATATTAATACCATCAAAACTTTCTTAGTTAATACTGACTTTTCCCTTCCCAATAAGAGAAATGCATCATAAGAAATATGGTGACTTTCTAATGAAAATTTAGAGTTTCCCAAGAATATGGTAACAGTTAATCAGGCATAAAAAGAACAATATATGAAGCTACAACATATATGAAAAATCAGTTTTTAGACAGATTTTCCTTTATATATAATTTGCATACTGCCCAAGTTTTAGCACCTAGTAGCAAAAGGAATTGCTCAAAATAGCATTTGCTACTTTACTGTTCCCCCAACATTGTGAGATCTACACTTCCAATCATTTCCCTATTCTTCCCCTTAGCTCTAAAATCTATACTGACGGAGTCACATTAAATTGTTACCCATAATGTTTACCTGACACTTCAAACAATGCAAGTACCACATGTGCAGTAAAATAAATGGAATAGGATTCACATTTCTCCTATATTTTGTTTTAATACAAGTTAATAGAACATTTGAGTTTATAAAATATCTTTTTAGAGTTTTTCTTGGAATAAATGGCCAGCAATGTAAACAAAAGATCCAAAAACTTGGCCTATGAATTTGATCAAAGATACAGATATTTATTTTTCACAAAGACTGATTGATCCTTAGTATCTATGCCAATAGGACCTCTGTAAGTACATATATAATATTTCTATTTCTAATATTTAGAACATTTCCCTCTATACTTTGTAGACAGGAAACAATTTCGATTCTGATAACCAAAAGGCAGATAAATCTGAATGTGACTTTATAGAAAAAAATTCTCCCTTGGCACTAAAAAACAGTCAGATATAATTGCTCTATAGGGGAGACATCAAAACTTTTAGCAAAATTACAATTATAAAATATTATTTATACCTGAATTATTTCTAAGTGAAGAACATTATAGAGTATTTGTAAAATGTTCAATCTAGTTTTCTTCCAACATGGTTAATTATTAATGTTGGGATACACAAATTGAAATTAGTATATTTTTATTATATTCAAAGATTTAGCTTAAATGGAAAAAGTATCCAATCTAATTTCTTTGTGAAAAGTTCAAATAAATAAATTAGTAGGTAAAAATAACTAACATATAAGAGAAATTACTTTCCCTTTCCTGATTCCTTTTTAGAGATGGATATATCATGCATATATATTCAATACAAATATTGAATGTCATTTGCTATAAGAATTTAAAAAACATTTCCTGACAAATATATTAGACAAATAAATTGTAGAATTGAAAACCACTTGACTATACCTTTACAATGAATGCTGTCTTAGATAATATCATAGAAAAATAGAAAAGTACAGTTTGAAATATCAGTGTCTGTCTCATATGTTGTCTGTTTTCAGAGACAGTACTAAGAAATTTTTAAAAATCACACACTGATAATATGGTTTTCCTTTTAGAAGAGAACTGTATGCTCTCATTCAAGCTGGGGATGTGGCTCAGTGTAGGCTGCAAGCGTAGTCCATGAGAGCTGGGAATGATCACGTAGGCAAAAATAAAAAGATGATGAAGATGAAATAAAATTAAAAATATTTTTGTGGGAAAAAAAAATTTTCTTTTTAGAGAATTTAAGACATAGCATATGGGGTGAAGGAAAGAAGCGGCACCTCCTATATACAAATAAATTCAGGTTGAAACAATGATACAATGGTAGTCAATAATTTATGCAGAGGCATATAAGCCCAATGAAAAAGAAAATGGTTAAGATAGCTACCAATCCATTTCTCTTTTTTAGGATATTAAGGATATTGTAAAATCATATAATATGAACTTTATTTTTTAAATGACAAACATAAATAGGCACCTTTTATTAGCATACCTACTTTTTATGCACATAGGTACACAGATATACTTGAACGAGAAACAAGACATTTGGAAGGAAGCTTTCCATAGTGATGTATTGCTTTCTGTCATTTTCTTTTCAATTTTACTTAGGTGCTATGATTCATGATATTGTTAGTATGGTTTCAAGAGCAGTGTTTTGCTGCACCACGCCCACCATGAGAGGGTCAGCATCCCCTTCCACCGTCACTAGAAGCCTGCTCGGCCCTCCTTTTGTCTAGTGATTCAGGCTATTATTGTGTGCCAGTGAGGCGACAAAAATACCCTCACAAGGCAGATGCAATTGAATCCATTTCAGTGTTTGAGACTCGTAGACCCAAAGAAGCAAAACGTCTTTCCAAGATGACATGGGACATAATTGTCCATGTCTTTCTGGAGTTTGTACTCCCAGAAGAAAAGGGATGAGAAAGTGTTTTACATTTTTTGGAGACCTGTTATGTACAGGATTTAATTTGCTATTTAATTTTTTTGTGTTTGTCTTTTTGGGCCCCTCCTGGCAATGCTCAGGTTCCTCCCCAGTGGTGCTCAGGAAGCCATAATAACATGAACTTTATAACAGGATTCCAAGACCTTCTTTAACATGCTCTCTTGAGCATTTTGCTTTTCTCTAAATTTCATAATCTGGATGGAAAAAATGGTAAAAGAATTATACAAAAGAATGATGAAGGTTGAAAAGAGGAACTGAACATAAACCAATAGATGCATTAAAAATGCTCTGAAAATAGGAAATCTCTTATTGACTTGTAATAAGTAGCTCTTGTCTGTATGCAAATAATGGCAATGCATAGAGAACTGCATAGAGAACCTCATATACAATGCCAGTTGAAAGGCTGAGTTCCTATCCCCAGTCTATAAATCTTGAAAGCATATTCCCTTATTTATTGAAACGCATAGCTAAATAACATATCAATACAAATATTTCACTGTAGTCTGCATTAATATGTACATGTATATTTCTGTACGGAATAGTGAACTGATATATTGCTTATTTGCCACCAGAAAAAAATATAGTCTTAAGTGCAGTAGTCTGTGAATACTAAATAATACTGTTAATAATATAACCATCTAATTTCAGTTAAACTTTATCATTAAATTTATGTTTAAGAAAGCTGGTTTAGAAAGCTAATAGCTTTACAGTGGACTGTTTCCTGGGTGTATTTTCAGATAGCAGTGTCATGATTTTTCTGACTTGCAAATGAATCTTTAAAATGATGAATATGGCTTTTGTAAAATATTAATAAATATAAATAATCTCAGCGATAATTTACTTCAGAAAAATGCAGTTAAAATATTAAATGTAATTAAGAAACATTATATAAAATCAAAAGTTTAGTGTATTTTTAATTTTTAGTGATAAGTTTTAGCATATCTGTCTAAAGCATACCATAAATTATATCACTAAATTTTATTAGAGTTATTTTTAACAAACTATTATATAAATTTTATATTTTGAAATAGTCGTGAAATCACTTAGGGAGTTATCATGACTCACATCCATTTTTGCCTATAATTAAACATTTCACATGGCACAATTTCTTAAAAGTAACAAACCAACATTAATACATTATCATTAACTGAAATTTGGGTATTACTCCATTTCTTTTTCGTTTTTGCCTAGTTTTCATTTCTGTTTAATATTTCCTCTAGAGCGTACCACATTATGTTTTGAAGTAATACATTCTTACATTCCCTTAGTTGTAACTTCACAAAGTTTTCTTGTTTTTGATGATCTTGACAACTGGGAAGAATAATGCTCAGGCATTTTATGAGTTATATCTCAAATAGGATTTGTCTCATAGTTTCTTCCAGGAAATATTTTCCATCTGGAAGAAATAGTGGAATTATATACCTTTGTGGGAGACAACAAAGTGAGAAAGAATCTTATTTTTTGCTCCACATTGTATCTTTATAGTTGACTGAGGGATGTTGGTGAGCTTTATTCATAGTGAAGTTAAACTTCTCTGACCTTTCATGCTACATTCTTTGGAACAAAGTCATTCTACACAGTCCATGCACACAGAACAGTCAATGTCTAGCTTGATGATTGCCTAGTATGTGCATGAATGATCTGATTTCATGTACTAGACTTTCACCTAGTCTTTTCTATTAACTTATTTGTTCAATAATTTATTTATATTAGTGTTAATCTGAGGGTATTTATTTGGATTGTAATTCATTCAAATTTTAGTTGTCTGTTAATTTTTTTTAACTCTTTTGTGCTCTTCACTATTGGCATTACAAGAAACTTAATGATCTAATTTCATACATCCTCAAATCACCTAGAATTGTCATTCCTCGATTTACCTAAATCCTAAAGTTTTAATTACTTCTTTTTAAAGGAAAATTGCATTCTAAACCAAGATTATATGTTTTGTTATAAAGTTATACATACTCAGATGTAAAAGAGTGTAATGACTATGTTGATTTCATTCTTTCACATATGTACGTCCAATTGTCACACAACATTTTTAATACCATTTCTCAACAGGATTGCTTTTCTTTTTTACCAAATACAAACTTACCAGGCTTCTGTGATTTTATTTCGGGGGCTTGATACTCTTAGCATTGCTCTTGATTCTGTCCTTAAATAACTCCTGGCAATTCTTAGGGAATATTTGGCTGCATGCAAGGCAAGCACCTGGATCCCTGTAGCCAGCCTGTGAATGATCTCTTTAGCATTGTCTGCAGATCAAATCTGGTGATAAAATTCATCAGTTTCTGTTTGTATTATAAAGGTAAAAAAAAAGTAAAATTATTCTCTTTTATTTTAAAAGAATAGTTTCAGTGGATAATAGTTGTAGTTTTCTAATGCTTTTTAAAATATTTGAACTGTTTCACTACATTTCCCACTTTTGTAAGTAATTAATGAGAGAACATATAATTTTTAAGGGATATTACCAGAAGAGGAGCCCCCCAGACAGTACTCAAAGTCCTAGAAACTACGTACAATGATACCAGTCCAGTATTGGATACGCCACCCAAGCCAGTGATTCAATGCTAAGGCCAGAGAGAGTAGCGCTGCCTCAGCCAGGCAATGCTGAACAATACACACCAGTAACTGAACATTGGTTGGGCACCTGCAAGGTATGCATCCAAACCATTGTACCATCTCCTTGACCCGCTGTCATTCTCATTCTTGTTTCTTAATAGTTAATTTAAATCCTGAAGATGCTTTGGCATTGGGATTAGTTTCTGATCATATTTAGAGGTATTGTACCATTGTTACTGTTTTAATTTATCCTACTTAGTGTTTTCAAAAGCCTGAATATTTCATTTTGTGTATGTCATCAGGTTTTTACAGTGTTATTTATATATTTATTTGCTTCTTTACTTTTTATGAGAGTGAAAATTCATGAATATAATATATTTTGAAAGTGGCAGGGGTTTCTGATATACTGGATTTTTTTTCTTGTTTGACCTCATTTGTTTGTTTATAATTTGGTTATGGAGTTTTTATTTACCTATTTTATTTATTTACTTTATCTTAGCCATATCCGGATATTTATTATGAAATTAAAGATATTCTTCATTTATCTTATATGCCTTTGATTTCTACTATTTTCCCTTGATTATTTTTAGAGTTTTTATCCCTCAGCTTTCATTAACCATCTGTTCTTGCATGCTGCTTACTTTTCCATTAGAACACTTAACATATTAATCATAGTTATTTAAAATCCCCTATCTGATAATTCTAGCGTCTGTGCCATTTCTGAGTTTGGGCTTGATGTTTACTTTGTCTATTCAGGATCTATAGGGATTTTTTCTGTATCTTGTTCTTCTGCTTTGTTATTGAATATATATGTTTTTGCTTTTTAGCATGACTTGTAATTTTTGTTGTTGTAAAATGAACATATTGTATCAGGTTATAATAACTAGAGTCAACAGGATATCTATGTAACATTTATTTTATAACAATAATGAGCTATTTTTAAATTATTTGTCTCTGTTAAGGGGGAATTTCCCAGCATTGCTTACACTACTGTAGCTACACTTATCAGTGTCTGCGAGGCAGTATATTACTTGTGATGGAACAAGGTCCCAATTCATGCAATGCACGTGTTTCAGCCCCAAGTTGTCTCCATAATTCCATGTTTTAATATTTGTGTTACTTGGACTGGAGTAATAGTACAGAGGGTGTGGCCCTTGTCTTGCATGAGGTCACCTTGTGTTCTATTTTATGCATCATATAGAGTCCTCTGAGCCACAACAGGAGTGATTTCTGAGTACAGACAGAGCTAGGAATGTCGGATGCAATCCCCACATGGACGAAAAAATCTGCTATAGCTGGAAGCTCCAGAATTATCCAATTCCTCTTTTTTAAATTTTTTCTTTGTTTTAATCTTCTAAGTATCACACAGAAAAAGTCTGTATTATGTAGCTCCTTCCATTGCAATTCTTAATTTTATTCTGAAAATTTGCAAGCACAGTGAAAGGCAAGTAAGGGATGCATTTTGCAAAGCTTTTTATAAATTCTAATATTTTAATAGGCTTTTAATGAGAGACTCACAGACATGGGGCAGAGCTGCTATCGGCTCTCCCTGTGCTCAGCAGCTCAAGAGGCACCCAGGAAGGATGGCGGGTTTTAGCCCTGGCCTGCCACCCCAGCAGAGCTTCAGAAGAAGTCAGGCGATTCCCCACTCCATGAGGGCCGCCATTTTCCACATCCCGACTTCCCTCTCATCAGAACTCCATCCAGCAGAAGAGCCTATCACAGCCCAGCTCGCCCTGCTGCAAGTGGCCACGTGGTTCATCAATAAATGCTGGAGATCAGAGGTGACTACAAAGTATCCCACCCACGGCAGAGCCGGGCAAGCTATCTGTGTCATATTTGATATGCCAAATACCATTAACAATTATAGACCTCATTCCCATGACTTGATGGAATGGTTTGAGGCTCTTTATGTTCCTGGAGCAAGCAGATGCCCTTGGGCTCTACTAGCATTTCACAGAACATATGGAGATGCTACTGGTGCCCGCTCGAGCAAATCGATGATAACAGGATGACAAGTTATGAGTGACAAGTGACCCAATACTGATATGATAAAGGTTTAATATCCAAGATATATAAGGAACTGATATAACTTTAAAAGAAAACAACATCCAACCCCATCAAAAAATGGGGAGAGGAAATGAACAAAAATTTTCTCAAAAAAGAAGTATAAATAGTCAAAAGACACATGAAAAATGCTCCACATAGCGAATCATCAGGGAGATGTGAATCAAAGTGACAAAATCTGAACATTTTATCCATTATTTCCATTCAGTTGTGGGCAGTTTCTATTTTTGCTACTGGGAAGAGACATTAAGAGACAGTTGAGGAAGAAGTCAATGAGAGAAAATTATAGCCATGATTAATTCTATTAAGACTATAATCATATAAACATAAGATAATTATGCATAGTTTCATGACTGCACAAAATAATTGCACAGGGGCAGAGTAAAATAAGACTATTTTTCATATTTAAATTTTGTGTTTAAGTAAATATTGTTTCAAAATTTTGGTGAATAATTTATTTACATAAATTGTAAGCTAGTACATGATAAGAAAGACCCACATCTTATAAATTAATGTATCTTCTAAAATATGTGTTTACATATATACATTTTTGGTAAGGGTTGTAAAAAGCAAATATGAGAAATCTTAAGTATTAGTCCTACCCACTGTTTAAAAACTACTTGGGTATGGATATTTTTTAACAGTTGTAGAAGCAAATGTTTTCCTAAAATTCTCTATATTATGATGGGTATAATTAACAACCCATCTGATTTTCAGGTGACATGTAATGCGATTTGGAGATGACCGCTGGACTAGGCCATTACCGACTGGATCCCATGGGATGTCAAAAGATCACATGACCGCCCACCTACAAGATGGTCAAACTTCCTTGTCAAGACCCTGAAGGAACCGTTTGAGGCTCTTCTATATTCCTGAATCAACCAGATGCCATTGGGCTACATTGGCACATGATAGGGTCCAATGGAAATGTTACTGGTGCCCGCTCGAGCAAATCGATGAATAATGGGATTCAAGTGATCAAGTGATCAAGGATCATGGTAATTAACAATCATAATTATTGCAAGTGATAAAAACGCTTGCGGCCGCGCGGTTCATCAATAAATGCTTTATTTGGAGGTGACTACAAGAGTATGCCTCCCTCACGGCAAGCCTAGCAAGCTGCTCGTGTTGTATTTGATATGCCAAATACCAGTAACAATTACATTAGGTCATTCCCATGACCTAATATAATGGTTTGAGGCTCTTTTATGTTCCTGTAGCAAGCCCATGCCCTTGGCTCTACTGGTATGAGACAGGACATATGGAGATATTACTGGTGCCCACTCTAGCAAATAGATGATATACGGGAAGATCATAATCGTAATCGTGATAAAACCAAAGAATGCATGTAATAACTTAGTGAAGTTCATCTAAGTGACCAGTATCAAAAGCTAAAATTAGAATCACATATGTTCTATTGATACCAGATCTTATATTTTTCTTTCTTCTATGTAAGTACTTTATACGTTGTCTTATACTGATTTATACAACTGAACAGTAACTGTATTATGTACTTTGTATAAAAAGAGAAAATTGAAATATTATAGTAAGGAAGCCAGGTTATAGCATAACATAGTAAGAACTGAGAGGGTAGTAAAAAAATTCCTCCACCATGTAAAAAACATTCAGCTTAATATTCAAAATTAAGCAAATTTTGAAATACAACCATAAAGAATAAACATATATGTATTCTTATAACTCTAAAGCTATAACCTGTTAAATAATAAGGGCAGATTCTTGGCATGTATAGTCAAGTCCATTTTATAAGCTCATTGCTTCACCTCCTTTTCTCTAAAATACATTATAGATTTTTCAATGGAGCATTCAATAATCATGCCTCTTTTTCTTTTGTTAGTATATATAGAGAGAAATTTCTGGCATAGTCTTTTTAAGGGTAAAAGTTCGTAATTCTTTTTATTTTAGACATGTTTAGAAAATGCTGCATTTTCTGCTTATCATTCCCTCTGGAATGGAAAGAAAACACAATTAGTGGAAGAGAGAAATCTATGCAGCAGGATTTTTCACACTTTACAAATGGTTACAGAGTGATAATTAACAATGTGCTAAATACTAGGTGATAATGCTCAACAGAATAAGGTGAAAATTAATTGTTGAGATAGGATGCTACTGGAATGGTTAATTTCCAAAAGCAATCGAAACAGACAGAAATTGACAGTGTCTAGTTTCGAGGTACATAAAGCACTATCATCATCTCAATTGAACTGAACCACTCCCCATCAGTACGGACATCGTTCATTCATGCATCTGTTCATTCAACAAACACTTATTGAATATCAATGTCAGGCTTGTGAGAGATGCTAAGGATAAAAGATGCAGTAGGTACAAAAGATGCATGATTTCTGTGCTAATATAAATTTTACTACATCAATTGCTCTTATCCTTGATATTACTATTGGTATATTTAATAAAACTATCCAATGAAACTATCCTCAACAAGATCCAATCATCATCTTCAAAGCAAATATTTTTTATTAAAGAGTAAACTGAGATACTGAAAGATCAAAAAATTGTTATATTAGTGAATACTTAATATGGTGTTCCATGAAATTTTCAAGCTTTATAAAATTAATTTAAAATATCATCACCTCACACACAAAAATAAAACTGATCACCCCACTCCATGCAGCACCGATTGTTCTATCTCTTTTGTTGTCTTAAGGAATGCTCAATTTTTCTAAAAAGAATAATCGCACTATTATTTCAGACCATGAAAATAATGGAACAATAATACCAAATCGAAATAATAATCTATAACAAAATAAACAGTACTTCGCAAATACTTTGTCCCATCACTGTCAGCATATCACTTTACAATTTTATATCATGAAATGCCCTCTTCTTATTCCACACTATCTTGCTATGATGATGCTGTACAGCATGCTAGTACATACCAACCAGACATAAGGTTCAGAAACCGACATACGCTGGCAAGGATGTCAATAGATTAGATGTGAGTAAATGAACACCATGTATAATAGTTGCCACACTATAAAGTTTTACTAAGATGCTTATTGTGGATATGTGTATAAGAAGCAAAATGACAAGATAGGATACTAGTACATAATATAAAAACTTAATCTAAAAATGATGCAAATATTAACTTAAGAGACAGAAAAATAGCTATATCTATGAGAATTTTTTACATAGGGAAGAAGAGCAGAATAAAAAGTGGAACTAATTATTGGCGATGCAAATATATGTGACATTGCCTCTTACTGCGAAAGGCACTTCATGTTCATCAGCTGTCTCAGAGAACTAGTACACACACACACACGCAAACACACACACACACACACACTCAAACACACAGATCTTATCAGGAATTAGTTCATGTTATCAATGAGGCCAAATTCCACAGTTTGATGTCTGGGAGCTAGAGAAACATGAAAGTAAATGGATAATTCAATCCCAGTATGAAAGCCTGAGAAAAATAGTATAACTCACATGCATCTATCTGAATTATAGGGAGAATAAAATAAAACAAGACACCAGAAATATGTAGAAAAGCGGTAGATCCCTTCTTTGCTTAAATTTATTCTCTTTAGTACCCTAACAAGTACCCTAACAGATGAACTGAAACTCACATTTAAAAAGTACTTTAAAATATATTTACAAATACACCCAGAAAAAATATTCAAGTTCATAGTACTTGATAAGGTAAATTGGGAATAAAATTACCCATCAGGACTTCACCTTGGGTTAAATTGGTAACCATATTTTGTCTTTAAATGAATAATACTTAATCTCCAAAGAAAGGCAATTAAGGGTCCTAATGGGAAAACTAACATTCAAAGAGTCCAAAAATGTACTAATTTCTTCCAAGGCAAAGAAAGAGAGGGATATTTATTATTACTATTCTCAGTATTTCATAAGTTAAATTCCCTAAAAATTATTTATTGGTTTAAGACTAACACAGAAATTCCCTGACTGTGAGATTTATTCACAATTTCTTATTAGTTGCTTCAGAAACATTCTCAGTATACCAGATTCTTTTCTGGATCCTTGAAGTTTAAGGCTTGTAATATATATCTATATCTATCTATCTATATATATCTATATCTATATATATATATATAAAACTATTAATCCCTAAATTATAAATCCATTCTTTGGATTTCTATACATTTAGCCCATGAGTTTACACATAGAATTGTTATAAAAATATTCTTAATTATGCCTCTTTGAATATATTATTTGGTTATTGCAGGTATCCAAACTGATACAAAGCTCTATCAGAATCTGTAGTACTATAACTCTTAACACTTTATCGCAATTTATTTATTTTCTTTGGACATTATTCATCTTTTAGCAAGTTCATATCTGTTTACTGTCTATCTGGACCATTAAATACAAACTCCATAAATCATGGGTTTATCAACTCTATATATCTTTACTTAGAATTATGTCTATTTATAGCAAGTAACCAACATATACATAAATAATGCCATGCAAATATTAATATTGTCTTTAATATTTACTTTTCATTTATTCTTCAATTCTTGAGTGATAAAAATATATATCTATATTTTAAATTATTTTAATACTTCTACAATCAGTAATAAACAACCATATCCTGAAAGTTTCCAATTTGAAGTGTTTCTTATAACATTTATTAAAAAATGCAGTGTGTTATGTACAATAAACAGTTTAAAATGATTTCATTTTGCATAATAAAAGGATTGAGTTTATATTCAGTTTATATGTACCTATTACAATTTCAAAGTTTTGAAATTGAATTAGTAGATCTATCTTTCTGGGAGAATGTATATCCTAGGAGGAAACTGGAATAGAGATTATAATTTTTAAAAAGTAGAATAACAGCCATTTCCATTTTAGTATAACAAAACTTTGCATAAAATACTCTTTAAAAGTACCTTATACCTTCCAACACTTCAGCAAATATTCACTTTTCCAAAAGAGATAATCGCATCTTTAAAAAAATTTAAGTTGCATAATGTGTTTAACTGTGAGCTGTTTTTGAGTATTTAACTCATATATACATTTTTAATTTCCTTTGCTCCATTGAGCTATGCAATTTTTCTAGTGATATACTTCAAAAGATATCTATTAACTGCTAAAATTCACTACTTTTACCTGCCCAATATACACATAGCAGGGACTTTAAAATCAATGCTTAGGGGACTGGGTAGATTATAAAGTAGAAAAGGCATTAGCTTTTCACACTACTTACCAGGGTTCAATCACTGGTGCATCATATGGTCTTCAGAACAAATAAAATAAAATCAGTTATATTTTTAAAAATAAATGTTATATAGAACAACACAGTGTGCAAGTTGTAAGCATCTTTGCATTTTCTAATAATTGTTTGTAAAAATAAGAAAATTATGTTTTTTATATAAGTTCTATTGCTATATAGATGTTTAATATGGATCATTAATTTCAAACTAAAAATAAATCTATTAAGCATCTATAATTTCATACCTGAAACTAAGTAGGTAAGGAACTTCTTTCAGATTATTTAGAGACTTGGAGGCTAAGATATTTTAAAATACAAATTATTTTACTAGGTCCTACTTAGATAAGGAAAAGAATCCTTTCCAATAAAATCTCTTTGATCCTCTAATTTACATTTTCTTATCTGTTTTCCCAGCTACAAAATTATAAGTCAATATCTTGTCTATATTTTATGAAGATAAAACTATATAATAGTAACAAGACAATAAAATAAGCATATTATGAAAATAATAGTAAAATAAGTTGTTTTAAGGCGAGAAAAAGCAATGCGATTTCACTATTCTGATCCAATTCTGTGTTTTAGATTTGAATTGTATTTAGAGCCTAGAATATTAGTTCTTTCTTAAAAGTACATTTTAATACTATTACAGATACAAAATCATTATGTTTCTTCCAAAACCATCTCAAATGTTTTTAAAATTTCCCCTAGGAAAAATGTCATTGACATTTATGGCAATATGAAGATCAAAGGATGATGTGTCTTTAATGAAACTTTCAGTATACTAATGAATAATTATCACATTTTAAATCCAGTAGAATAGGAGAATATAAAAAAAAAACCTTCGTCTCATCCTGCAAGAGATAGAACATTGCCCTGTACTTAGTGAAGATTAAATTTCATATACTTTCTTTCTTATACCTACTTTACTTCTTATGACATTATGTTTCCTAGCAGCTAACTTTCCTAATTTTAAGACTGGTGTAATTCTGGTTTTTCTTCTATGCCTACAAAAGAGTTAAATGAACTAATGTCTAAATTAGTCACAACAGCCTAAGTCATGTTGGGTTAATAAGCAATCCGAAGGTGAGAATATTCTGTCAAATTGTGGTTTGCTTATGCAAAGTTAATAAGTGGTCTAGGTGATTCCCCTGACCAGCTGTCATTTCTGTGCTATCTCATCATCCTGGCTGCCACAAACTGAATGCATTACTTCCATTAACATTATTACAACAGAAGCACGGTTTGGAGAGTTTAATATCAACAATTAAACCTGTCCACCTGGAACTGATGAATATAATTTGTACTTAAATTTTACTGTTTGAAAGCAAATCATATGCCTACACACATAATTTTGAGATATGTAAAACTTAACTTCTTCCATAGACACAAAATAGAGGAAAATCATATACTGATGAACAACAGTATTACCTATCGCAAGTGAGATAGTATTTGACAAGGATGGCCTATATAAGACTATCAGACCAATAGCTGGAGAGATACTATACTGTCACAGGTAAGACTATTGCCTTGCACTTCAATCTTCACCATTCCATATTGTACTCCAACATCTTTAAGAGCTCAGAACCAGGAGTTAACTTCTGACTATTGCCATGTGTAGCCCCAAAACAAAGAATAACAATAACAACAACAATAGCTGGAAAGAATGTCTAACCAAATGATCTGTATGATATAGATCAGTTTTCAATGTGTCATATATAAAATTTTATTTTAAACATTCATCTATTTTAATCTAGAATGTGTTGCACTTTACTTTTTTTCTGTAATCAACAAGAACCAGAACATCTCTTAACAGGCAATTAATTGAAGACCCTAGTTCTGGTCCTAACAGTCTATTTCAGAAAGAGTTTGGTTACTGAACTCTCTATTCCTATGGATGTTAAAGTGAGTGAATTTGCAGGAGGCACAAAGCATATCATCAGTTGATCACTTGACATCCCTTTATTCGTCGATTTGCTCGAGTGGGTGCCAGTAACATTTACATGTGTCTATGTCATATTCAGTGTAGCCCAATGGTATCTGCTTGCTCCAGGAATATGAAGAGCCTCAAGCCATTCATTAAGGGTATTTTTTTTAGATTTTTACAAAAAAGTTCATGTTTGGGTTTCGGTCTTAGAGTGTTCCAGAACCCATCCCTCCACCGGTTCCCATTTCCCATCACCATGTCCCCAATTCCCTCCCTCCTCCCTCATCCTGCCTCTATGGCAGTTTCTTTATCACTTTTCTCTCTTTCTCTCAGTCTCTTTCTCTCTTCCTTCTCTTACACAATGTGGATTATAATGCTTACATTTATAGGTTATCATGTGTATCTTTTTTGCCTGTATCCAAAAGAGCAAGGACAACAAATGCTGGTGTGGATGCAGGGAGAAAGGGACTCTCATCCAGTTGTTGGTGGGACTGTCAACTGATCCAGCCTTTTTGAAAACTATATGGCCATTCCTCCAGAGACTAGTAGTTGAGCTCTCATTCATTCAGGGTCTTGACGAAGAAGTCTGACCATCTTGTAGGTGGGTGGCCACGTGTTCTTTTAATGTCCCATGATCCCATGAAATGTCAAAAGCATATCATAAACAATTAAAAAATGCTACCCTTTGCAAAAAAGAAAAAGAAAGAAAAGAAAAAGAAAGGAGAAAAGAATAGGAAAGAAAAGAATAGGAATGAAAAAAAAGAAAAGAAAGGAAAAGAATAAGGTGGAGCAATAGTACAGTTGGTAGGGGGCATTTGCCTGGTATGAAGTTGAGGCAGGTTCAATCCCAGGTTCAATGGTTCTCTAAGCATTGTCAGGAATAAGTCTTGAGTGCAGAGGCAGGGATAACCCCTGAGCATTGCTGGGTGTGGCCTCCAAACAAATGAAAAGCAAATTAAAAAAGCTAAGCTACTATCTGATAATGGATCACTTTACCTTTTCAGATCACTCTGAATCACTAATGAAAATATGTGAAGTATACAGCAAGCACGCAATTTAAACTCTCATTGAAAGTGCTTTTTCTGCGTGTATTTTAGTCCAATGAACTATAGTCAATGCAGTCAGTCAACGGCTTTCACACAAATAGTTTCATGTGATTTCACTGAAATAAGATAAAATAGAGACACAGAATAACTGCTTGTTTTATGGACTCAGACTTCCATAGAAACACCAACTTTGTGTGTTGGTTAGCCATATAAATGAGAACTATGAAAGCAACATATTAAATATAGATGATTACTGAGGGTGATATATGCTTAAAATTCAAGATTTTGAATTTTGTAAGCGTGCTTGTGTGTGCGTTTAGATATCTGAGCACTGCTGAGACAGCATTTGTCATACCATTTGACTGCCCTGGGACCCAAGACTGATATTATGTGAAGCGCTTGACTATTCAGTAAAAAAATAATCTGATGTTTTTCCCAAACTAGTCAATAATAAATGAGTCTCAGAATTTAAATCAAAACAATGGATTTCTCACAGTACATTATTGATAAGGCACACTTATTCTAACAACATTTTCAAAGGATAATGTATTATTTACTGCCACTGCTAATAAACACTCCAACATAAATGAAAGGATTAAACTAACTAAATGAATACAAAAGGCCTGAGTACGTTAAACGTTCTGCAGAATAGTTCATTTTGAAATTGATAAAAAAGTATGTAGCACACTCTCCAAAATTCATGAAAAACATATATATTTAGTTGTCAGTAAAACATGCTTAAAAATAATAGCTCAAATCCTATATAGCTAAATGCTGAAAAATCCTCAATTACTATTCCATAAGAATATCAGCACATTCAGCTTATCTGAGTAATGCAGTATGAGATAGTGACAAATAAATTTCCCCATTAAATAAAGTTATATGAGGCTATAATACTACTTTAAAGACATGTTTCAGCATGGAAATTTTTCAAAATGTTTGCTCTATTATATTTATCTATATTTTTATTGCCTGGATAGCAGTAGCATCTCATTATGATGTTTCATCCATTTTTGGTCCATGTAAATGCTCTAACAGGAGCATTAACCACTAAACATCTAATTCCGCCTTTATCATGCTATGTCCCCATTTACCTATCTCCCTTGTTTTCTGCAGGCAACCCGGTAGTATTATTTTGAAAGGGGCTTTTCTTAAAATTTTTTATTATACCACAGTGAAACATACAATTACAAAGGTGTTCATAATTGGTTCTTGGTAAAACAGTATTCCAGCACCCATCCCTCCACCAGTGCCCCATCCCCACCACCAGTATACCCACACCCCTCCCACCCACCCCCAGGCTGCCTCAGTAGCAGGTACCACCTTTTCCTCTCTTTATCTGTCTCTGCATCTCTCTCCCCCTTCTTTTTACACATTGTGGCTAGCCCTGCAGACATTTAGGGTTTATCATGTAAGTCTCCTTTTGTATATTCAATGGTGAGTTCTAGTCTGACATTACCATTGTGAAAGGCTTTTCTTTTTATCTTTTAAGTTTTTCCTTTGTTTTCTTTTTCTTTACCTTAAATTATGCAATCTAAAAGTGGTGGGAATGTTAAAGGAGAGACTAAAATTCTTCATTGAATGAATAAGGAATAATTCTTGATTGAAAAAGGAGAAGCAACATGGAGGGAAAACAGGAGGATTTTTAGTGAACCCAATAACTATCTATAAGGGTTATATTTTAGCATGAGTTTATATGATTTTTGTCTCTAATGTGCTTAATAATATTTTAAAATGATACTCCACTGAGGTAATTATAGGTGTACATATAGATGAAAAGAAATAGTGACAAGATAGTCCAGCAGGTAGGGCGTTTGCCTTGCACTGCGACCAGCCTGTGCTGGCCTGAGTTTGATACCCCCGGCATCCCCATATGGTCCCCTGACAACTGCCTGGAGTAATTCCTGAATGCAGAGCCAGGAGAAATCCCTTAACAATGCCGGGTGTGACCCCAAAAAGCAAAGAAAGGAAGGAAGGAAGGAAGGAAAAGAAGGAAGGAAGGAAGGAAGGAAGGAAGGAAGGAAGGAAGGAAGGAAGAAGGAAAGGAAGGAAGGAAGGAAAGGAAGGAAGGAAGGAAGGAAGGAGGGGAAGAAGAAAGGAAGGAAGGAAGGAAGAAAGGAAGGAAGGAAGGAAGGAAGGAAGGAAGGAAGGAAGGAAGGAAGGAAGGAAGAAAGGAAGGAAGGAAGGAAGGAAGGAAGAAGGAAGGAAGGAAGGAAGGAAGGAAGGAAGGAAGGAAGGAAGGAAGGAAAGAAAGAAAGAAAAGAAAGAAAGAAAGAAAGAAAGAAAGAAAGAAAGAAAGAAAGAAAGAAAAGAAAAGAAAGAAAGAAAGAAAAAGAAAAAAAGAGAAATAGTGACAAATTCCTCAATACCATCTAGTGCCTCCATAATGCATTGTAAAACTACTTTGTCACAATCAGGATTAAATTAATCATACAATCCAATTGTGTCATTTCAAATAATTCATATAACCTAAATCATGCTGCACATGATGGCATTTGTTTGTTTGTTTGTTTATGATTATAATCCCTGTAAATGTACCTTTAGCGTTGTATTTATTGAGAGTACATTGATATTTTGGCTTTGAAAACTGGTATATAGTAGTCCAAGGCATGTGTATGTCACAGTTTATGTATGTTAATTTTAATATTAAGCTAATATGAATTAGCTGGAAAGATGATTTTGTACATAATTTTCTCTAGGTGGGGAGGTGAGTAAATACAGGGGAATCAATTGGATGAAACATATTGTAGGTGAATGTTTACTTTTACAGGAAATGCCAAAATTTTCCAAAGCTGTGCCATTCTTTCCAACCTGCAATGTATAAGTGATTCATTTTCTTCATATTCACACCATAATTTGGTATTTTCATTACTTGTTGTTTTAAACGTGGATGTGTATTGGTATGTCATTATGGTGCTAATTTGCATTTCTTTGATGATTAAACATGGTGAACAACTTTTCAGTGATTATTTGCCATCTGCTTATCTGCCTTTTGAGTAAGATGCTCTTGTCATCTGCTCATATCTAAGTGGATTTTCATATTTTTCTTTTGAAATTTGAGAGTTTTAAAATATATCATCTAGACACAGATTCTTTCTCAGATATGTCATTTTCAAATACACAGTCTAAATTTTATCTTTATTTTCTTCATATGGGTTTCATAAAGCAAACGTTTTACATTTTGAGGAGAACCAATATATCAACTCTAACTCGTTGTACATTTTGCTGTCAATTTTAAGAACACTTATCTGATTCTGAGGATTTTCTTTTTTTAAGGTTCATATATTATATTTAAGTACATACATTTGAACTGATTTTGGTGTGACACTTAGGTTGAATCTGATTTTGTTTTCCTTTCTTCTGGTTGGCCATTGGTTCAGTGCTATTTGTTGAAAGACTCTTTCCTTCTGTTCCAGAGGTAATAACTAACATATAGGTGGACAGAAGTTGGTACCCTGGTGGTGGGTATGTATTGAAATCATACATGCAGGAAATACCATTAACAATGCTTTAAATTAGAATAACATAATATAGACTTTTTAGAAAAAGAAAGATGGCAGCTTGGGTAACAAAAAAAGTTTTTTTGTACACTACTCAGGACTCTTTTGTACTTCCAAATGGAATCACTGATGGTAACTTGATCTCATTTACAAGTTCTTACCTTGTGTCTCAGCATTTCTCCTGTGAACACTCTGCAGAGAGTGTCAAGCTCTGCAGAGTGACTTCAATGGATGCAAGTTGCAGAGGCCCTGATATTTCAACCTGCTTGTGTGCAATTGAGGCTGTGGTGCCTGTCTGCGTCAGCATGTGGCAGCCAGGAGACAGACTTTGTCAACACCCAGGGCTCTCCCCTGTGGGTCCTGGATGGTTGACGGTGACATAGAAAAGACTGGACCCCTGGCATGAACACAGAGCCATGGCAGAGCCTGGAAAGCTACCTGTGGTGTATTCAATATGCCAAAAACGGTAACAATAGTGGACCTCATTCCCAAGCGAATGGAAAGCGTTACTGGTGCCCACTAGAGCAAATCGATGAAAATGGAAGACAAGTGATACAAGTGATACAAGTGTGTGAAGTTAACTTCATATTGCTATAGCAATTCTACAGATTGAAGGAAGAAGAAGGCTACTGAATCGCCTTCTACATCTAAACGGAGCCATAAAATGCCCTTCCAGTTGAAAAGGTAAATCTTAGAAGCACTGTGATGTTTCTACTCCTGGATCCAATCCAAATGTTCTACTGTTTTACATTTCTTTAATTATCCCATCAGTTTATCCTAGAGGCCCTCTGGAATGAACCCAGAGCCATGGAAAAACCTGGCAAGCTACCCGTGGTTTATTTGATATGCCAAAAACACTAACAATAATTGACCTCATGCCCAATGAATGGAGATGTTACTGGTGCCCCCTGAAGCAAATCAATGAACAATGGGAAGACAAGTGACAAGATGTAGGTTTATAAGTGTTTCAAAAATGGTAAGCAAGGTGCCATTTTGTCTAATGGTAAAACCTTTAGAACATTCATTTAAAAATTAAGTCCAGGGGAGGAGGCGACAGCACAGCGGGTAGGGCATTGTTTGGGCATTATGGTCTGCAATACATGTGTGTCTCTTAACCTAATTTCAGCAGTCAGTTTTTGCTCAGAGTGACCAGAAGAAAAGTGCCTGTCATAGAAGCAGGCGGGAGGAAGGGGGCAGAAGGGGAACTGGGGACTTTGATGGTGGGAAATGTACACTGGTGATGGGACGGGTGATATTACATTGTAAGCATGAAACCTAATCATGAACAACTTTGTATCTGTGTACCTCATGGTAATTAAATAAAAATTACATGAATGAATATAAAAATTAAGTTGTGTATTATTTCTATTTACCAGTGAGAGGAACAAAATTTTAGAAACACAATTTGTTCAAACTTATAAGTGAGAAATCGGCAGTAAAAGATATTAAGCTTGCCCTATCAGTACAAAAGAACAAATTCTTTCTGTTTTCTTTCTTTGCATATGGGAGTAGTATGACTTGTGTCACTTGTCTTCCTGTTGCTAATCAATTTGCTTGAGCAGCACCAGTAATATCTCCATATGTCCTATCACAGGCTAGTGTAGTTCAAG
Source organism: Cryptotis parvus (assembly GCA_021461705.1). NCBI lineage: Eukaryota > Metazoa > Chordata > Mammalia > Eulipotyphla > Soricidae > Cryptotis > Cryptotis parvus. Next base: position 97,376 of record JAJIBD010022816.1, on the reverse strand, counting down.
GGCATCTACTCACTACAGGAACATGAACAGCCTCAAACCATTCCTTCCAGGCCATGGAAATGGGGTCTATATTTGTTACTGGTTTTTTTTTTTGGCATATTAAATACAACACGGGTAGCTTGTCAGGCTCTGCCATACTGGTGGGATATTCTTGTGGAAGCCTCTCATCTCGTGCATGGCGCCATGAGATAGGGAAAGATCTGCTTTTCTATTGGCTGTAACTCTGACGAGCTGTAGAGTCTGGATGTTGAAAATGGCAGCCCTCATGGTGTGGGGGTTTCTCTGACTTCTTACGAGGCTCTGCTGGGATGGTGAGCCAGGTCTAGAACCTGCCTTCCCTCCTATGCACCTCATATGATCAGCTGGGAGAGGTGGTAGCAGCCTGGGAATAGAATAATTTTGAAAAAAGGGGGGTAATGAAGCCTAGCAAAATATTTTTTACTTAATATCATGTATCTGAGAGGAGAAAAAGCTATAAAATTAAATGTGTTAATTAATTATATAATTAAATGTATAATTAATTATATATTTAAATATAATTAAATGTGATTCACAGAATCACTTGTATCACTTCTCTTCCTGTTGTTTATCGACAGACAATGCTCAAGCAGGTGTCAGTAACATCTCCATTCTTTGGGAATGAAGTTCATTATTGTTCCTATTTTTGTCATATCGAGTACACCATGTGTTGCTTGCCAGGCTCTGGAGACCCAGACTTTTTTTCTATGTTAGACCATCAACCATCCAGGGCCCAAGCAGCAGAGCCCTGGGAGTGACAACCCTGTCTCCTGTCTGCCACCTGCCAATGCAGCTGGTCATACAGCCATACCTGCAACAACTCGAGGGGCAAGGGTTCACGGAATACACAAAACCAAATAAGATAAGTGTAAAGCTAATACTTTCTGGGAAATACCAGGCGGGGGCAATGAGACTAACAGTGGCGCATACAGGGTGTTCTCATTAAAGCAAAGCAGCGTTTGAAAGCAGGTGCTGTCTTGGCAAAGTGACCAACTCCAGCCCTGTTCTGTTACTACTGCCTTGCCCTCTTCTACCAGCCCCTGGTTTCAAGGGACAGGCACCAACAATAGAAGAAACGCTCTGGTCTGGGATTCTGCTGGATAGCAAGGACCTGGAATGATTTTTTAGATTTTCTTTCCTGTTAGGAAAGAGTAAGATGACTAACTTCTTTGTTTTGTCTTTTTCTGCTAGACATTTCATGTCGGCAGGAGGGCATTCTGGAAGTGACAACACCAGCAGTAATTACTGAGAAGACACTGGAAGGATATGCTTTGTTTTGTTGTCTTCAAAACCAAAGGCAAACAATGAAGTGTTTACAAGCAGTGAAAGATCACCCCTCACTCCTTATGTTGATGAATTCCTGCATAAGTAAAAGAGATAATTCAAGCCAAGAGTAAACAAGAATACAGTTCCAAATACTGATCTCAAAGAAGTTGGTCATGGGGGGACAACATGAAAGGCAGGGAGCAGGGGAAAACCATAAAGATGAAAAAAAGCCATTTCAAAATGTACTCTTGTCCTGGAAAGAAGTGAAACACAGATGCAATTTAGATATACTTTTAATTCTTTTTTATTGTTGAGAAAGAAACGTTTAAATGAGATGCAAAAATTGTCCTAGTAATTTGTCCTGTTGGCTTCAAGGAAGGAATGGAATGCCTGCCATGGAGATGGCTTGGATTGCTTTATTCTTCTAAAGCTTATGCATTAATGCTTATTCTTCTAATGCTTATTCTTCTAATTCTTGTTAATCTGCTCTGATAGAAACAACAAGGACATAGGGTATTTCTGAGATTTGTACATGAGTCATGACTCTGCTATTTCATTTCTTCTATCTTCTAACTCTTAGCTTTATACATGAAAAAAGAAAGAAGTAATACACTTAAAATTTTGAAAGTATAATGGAAGTACAAAGAAAGCAAGGAAAAGGTATCAATATCCTTCCCTATTATACTCCTGCCCTCTTCTCAAGTGTTTACAGTTGGCTCCCACATAGTAGACTGATTTGGGCCATCTTGATATTTAATATCACCTGGGAGATGTATTGCCCTCGGCTCAGTATCATCCTGATGGTGAGATCATGTGGAAACATTGATAGTGCTATTCACGATCATTTTTTTCCCGAAAGAACACAAAAACACAAACTTAGAAATGAAAAAGAAACAGATAAGCAGTTACATATCTTGAGAGTGTATTACATTTAGTGCCATATGATTTAAATGAGACTATTTAGAAGCTGCAATAATATTTATTTATATTTTCTCTGTATGTTTGTTCACTCCCTAAGTTTTCTATTTCTCTCTCTCCCCTTAAGAGATCTACTCATTAATATCATAAATGGGATTAATTAAAAATCAAACTACCACAGTTTTTTTATTTGTCCCTGAGTAGTTTAACTAAACTCAGTCCCTCAAATGTCACCCAACATATATCAAATAAGACAGTGCATATTGCATATTTCCCTAGTTTAATTATAATATAAATATAAGAAAAATATAATAAACTAAAGTATTATCTAAAGAGATCTATCTGCAACAAAAATAAGTCATCCTAAATTACAAAATACCTCTTAGTTTTCACTGTAATATGATTTCATAAATATATTTGTAATCACTGAAGAAAGCAAGAAAAGAAACATTACACATTTTTCTGTTGAAAATAAGAAATATCAGGAAAATAAGTGAACTGACTGAAAAGTCAAAGTTATGGGGTAAGTTAGGTGTGTTTGATACCATAACTGTGTCTTATTAAGTACCATTTCAATGACTATATTCATACATTGCAAAACTTAGCAACATCGTTCATTCAAGTAAACCTGTTAGGGTTGCTGTCTGCCTTCGTCTCAAAGTGAAGGTTGATGCATGGGCAGCAGGATAGTTAGAGGTAGATTTTTGATAATTTCATTTGATTATCCTGAGGGGAATGTGGAAAGCGGGCAACACCTCACTTTACTAGGGGGCTTACTCTTGACTCTATACAATGGGATGGTGCCTGTCCTGGCTCAAAGGGACCTTAATGGTCAGCCAACTGCAAGGCAAGTACATTATCTGCTTATCTGCTACACTGTCTCTCTGACCCCAGATTCACTATACCTAGGGATTTTAATAAATCGCATTTACTTATATGCTACAAATAATAATAAGTTATAATACAGCTATACAAATACTGATAAGTACAGGCACATACGTTTAGTGCAATTTTGTTTAAACTAAAAACACAAAAAACCTTTATTTTTAAAGATTACAAATAGCATTACATTTTGGTAAACTGAAACCAATACTTGATAATTCCACATATATTACTGGAATTTATGTTTCTTCAATCAGTGGTTCAAGCAAGGAATTTTTATTAGAACTATCTCTTTTTTATTTCTATAATCCTTCCCTGAGGGCTTACTGGCAATGCGCTGGGCATGAATATCACTTGTCACTGGTATCACGTGTCTTCCCATTGTTCATCAATTTGCTTGAGCGGACACCAGTAATAACTCCATTCGTTGGGAATGAGGTCCACTATTCTTACTGCTTTTGGCATATCTAACACACAACAGGTAGTTTGTCAGACAATGCCAAGGCTCTGGCTCTGGGTTCATCCCAGGGGGCCCAGTCTTTTCTATATCAGACCATCAACCATCCAGGGGCCCACGGGGCAGAGCCCTGGGTATAGACAATTCTGTCTCCTGTCTGCCACCTGCTTATGCAGCCGGGCACTGTAGCCACACCTGCAACACTTCAAGGGGCAGAGGACATGAATATATGCCTAGTTTTACTGACTGAGGGCTCTGATGTGATTTATTCTGAATACAAGCAGAGTTAAAGCACCAGGACTACACTCAAGGTGACAATTTAGGTGGAAACTTATTTAAACCTGGAGAGATGCTTAATAACTACAGGCTAATAGGTTCACTTGGCAATATATGGGCTTCATCGTCATACCTAAAAGATAACTGTGGCAAATGCGAGGGTTCTGTTATTTGGATTTTCCTGGCAGTGTCTATAGCTAAAATGACATGATTGTGCAGATACCATAAGACAGCGTTCAGTGCATGACCCCATACTTACCTTCTACTGTGTCAGCTACTCTGAGTTTCTGGGCTCAGAGAAGTAAGGAGTCTTACTGGGCTGGTCTGAGCTAGTCATTGGGTGAAGGGAACCATCTTTGAATAGAATAAAAAAGGGATCTTTTCACTTTCTATAAAGTCCACTCTATAGGAAATCGGTAATATTATGTTTTCAGAGTTTTCCAATTTTCTGTCATTTTTCAGTGACCCTAAGACCAAGCAAATTAATACAAATCATTCAGCTTTTAGCTTTACCCCCTACTCTTAATCAATCTTTTCTTACTTTTCTTTTTTTGCCTTCTTTTTTCCCATTTTGATGGTGACAGGAATTGAACCCAGATATATCCCCAGCTTCTTATGCTCTTGGGAACAATCACAGGATAGAACCTCATGTCCTTGGAGTGGGCTTTTGAATGAACTGTAAGACATGAGGCCCCAAGGTCTACTGAAGAACCACTTGGCAAATCCCCAAACAAAACTCAGTAACAATATACCTTCTCTTTCTCTCTCTCTCAACTAAAAACCTAGAAGAGTAAGATTTAAAGAGAAAGAGAGAATTATGCCACAGTGAGCTCTTATGGAAGAACTGGAATAGTAATAATGGGAATAATATTTATTAGATAAGACTTACTGAGCCCTAAGTACAGAACAGGTGATGTCTCAGGTGATAAATGTGTAAAAGTTAACTTGATGTTTCTAAAACTTTATAATGTGTTCTGTTTTATTCCCATATTACTGAAAATCAAGTGATCCAGTGATTATTCCACATTAAATTTATCTACTTATTTCTAGGTTGTAAGCTGAATGCATGTTGATAAGTTTTAGATAGGATGATATCTGTAATAGAATACTGCTTTCATATGGTAATAAGAAAATCAGTAATTAAGTTTTTAACCTTTTTAAAAATCTAATTATTTTCTGGTCTACTAACTCTATTATAAACACATCTTCTAATAGCAGATTTCTAATTTACTTATTTCTAATTACATGATAATATGCCACATTTGCTGTTAAGCTCTGTGGGTCTGGACCAAATGGATTTTAAAAAATATAGACAGACAAAGGGAGAGGAATTGAAGCACTTGCTGTTTTCCTTATTGAGCTCTGAAAACAATTTCAGCATGCAGAACAGAGTTCTTTTGGAAAATTAATTTTAAATGGGAAAAAGCATCCTGCATTTGGTTACATGGTTGATTATTTTTTTAAATATATATGGCATGCCGCCATTCACAATAATTACCTGTCAAAGATTTCTTCCTTACTCTGTGTTCCATTTTTGTCATCAAGTTGTACCTATTACTATTTTTAACATAATATGCCTATCTCTATCTATGTAAACATGACATGAAATCACAAAGTATTATTGACTATAGGTCATTTTAGATGGGAAGTGTGTCTTTGTTAATATCTAATCATATTGTGTGTGTTTTACATGGATAATATGTTTGGACGCTATTTGACTAAAAAATACTTTGTATGTCAAGATGTTTATTAGTGGTGAAAATGTTAATGGGCAGCATAACATGGGGAATTTTACATGATTCTGAAATGCATGTGACATGAGGAAAAGTTCATTTTAGCTTTTGCCTCGTTAATCAGATCTGCCTGCAGCTAAAACTTGTCGTCTAAGTATATTGTGCTTTTCGCTATATGGTATACTGATGATGATACTATCTCACAAACAGAAGTAATTGGGGGCAGTGCTAGGAGGAGGGGGCAGAATGTACAAGAATGACAGCAGGTACCATTGACCTTTCAAAGAAAATGCCCAAACCACTTTGGGGTGATTCCTGTCACTCTTAATGGAGACCATACTCCAATCTGTTTGCTTAATCGTGCAAGTAGAATGCTAAGATTTGAAATTAACGAAAAGTATTCCTACATGCAAACCTACACATTAAAACCTTCAAAGCAGAGGGAATTTCTGGTAAGATATGTATCTATGTAAAGCCCATGCTGGGTTGAGGGCATGTAATTGAAGGTTGGTTGCTGCATCATTGCTACAAAACTTTAACAGGGATTATTATTATAAAGTAGGTTAGCTTAAGAAATAAAAAGATACTGATAATGATGGAACGGTCTACACTGGGCACTTTCCAAGACATGATGCAATTGTTACTTTCTCACAATTTCAGTATATATTATCATTTACATTTTTATAAACAGAGTTTTTATTTAATAGACTGTAAATTACACTCCTTTTATCAGATTGCTGGTATTTGCATAAAAGTGAATTCAAGTATTTGGACTATATAAATACTAATCTTTTCCAACAACTTTACCGACCTGTACGTTTTTTTCGAGCTGTACTTTTTTTTACATCCTAAAATGATATATTCTGAGTATATATTCCAGTGAGAGTTAACATGTGCATAATATAAATTCTACCGTGTTTATTTTCTGTTTTTATTTTAATTGACATTTGGAATAATGAAACAAAAAACTCAGAACACAAACTTGCTTCTGCAAATATTTCCTTTATAGTTTTGTGTTCCCATAAATTAGGATGTTAATCACACACATACATACACACATATATATACATATATACATATATATACATATATACATATATATTTACCTATCATTCAATGCAGTTATCTTTTATGATGAATAGTAAATATAATCCTGATAGAAGAATTTTATTTTACTAATCACTGAACAGAGATAGACTTATTTCTTTATTTTGTTTTGCATAATTTAATATTTCAGATGTTAGATTTAGAGTCACAAATTTCAAATCATCTTTCTTCCCCAAGATCCATGCATACAGGGCGCTAGATATAAACGCATTCATATTAGAATATGCCATCAATCCGTATACCTTTGTTTTTTGATATGACATGAGTCAGCAAATCTTGTTTAAAGTGTTCCTGGAAACTCTTCACTTAATAACTAAATTATACTCAGACATGACTGTAAGTCACAAAGCTACATTTTATTTAAATATAAATTGAATTTATTCTCAACCTGTTTTTCCTTAGCAGGATAAAAAGTGCCTATAGCTACTCACATATTTGACATGAGATAAAACGTGACACAGGGCAAGACACAACAGAAAGAAAAGTGGTTTTAATCCATTGTGGTAAAAATATTTTCAGTTTGAATATTTTGAAAAACCCTGCACTACTGTAGAAAAACACTGACATGAATATTATTTTATATCATGGAAATAACCAGAAAGTCCTCACTGCAAATAGATGTGCAGTAGAGAGAAATTCAGTCTCCATGGAGAAATTATTAAAGGCTAGGAATTTTTTAAACTTTTGAACCCAGCTAAGAGACAACTCCTAATGTGTGCATTGTATACATATATGTCCTCTTGCCAGCTAGAGTACCCCCTACTTCAAGTAGTAGATTCCAGAAACAATATAGGCTAAACGAACTATAATGCTCTGCCTTTTTCTTTTCATATTCTGAGCAAGGTCTAATTGTTGTCTCTTTGTATCTACAAGCCAAAACCTATAGACTCATGGATGTTGACACCCTCTCTCCTCCACAGAGAGGTTCCTTCTGCCTTTAACAAAATGAGCTCATGAATAGCACAGATAACAGAGAGAAGCTAAAGGAGAGAGGCCTGAGTGCTCTCCTCTATTCCTTCATATATTTTAGATCCAATTTTCTTATTTTGGGATGGAGGTAGATAGCACCCCTGGTGGTGCTCACGGCTAACCTATCTCTGCACTCTCTGATCTCTCCTGATAGATCTCAGAGGACCATGTGGGGTGCTGGGAAGTGGACCTAGATCCTGGTAAGAAATCAGTTTCTGGGGAGTGGAGGGTTGGCAAAAGAGATAGTACAATGAGAAGTACATTTGCCTTGCACATGTCTGACCCAGATTCAATCCCTGGCACTACATATGACCCCTTGAGCATAATCAGAAGTGAGCCCTGAGCACAGAGTCATAAGTCTTTAGTTCGATTTGTACATATAATATAAACATGAATACTTCTTTTTTTATTGATTCACTGTGGTATCACAGTGAATCAATAAAAAACATGGTTACAAAGCTTTCATGATTGGGTTTCAGTCATACAATTTCCCAACACTCATCTCTCCACCAGTGTACATTTCCCACAACCAATATCCCCAAGTATAAACTCCATCACACCTCCCCACAGTCCACCTCTGTGATAGGTACTTTTCTCTTTTTTCTCTCTCTGTCTCTCTCTTCTCTCTCTTTCTCTGTTCTCTATGTCTCTCTGTCTCTATGTCTCTCTATCTTTCTCTGTCTCTCTCTCCCTCTTTTTCTTTCTACTTTTGGGCATTATGGTTTGCAATATAGACACTGAGAGACCATCATGTCTGGTACTTCACTCACTTTCAACACATATCTCCATCCAGAGAAATCCCATCCAACCGTTATTGTCAGAGTGATCCCTTATCTATCCCAACCAACCTCTCCCCAGAACTTGAGACAGCATCTAACTGTGGACCAATGCTCCTGACCATTGTTTCTACCAATAGTTATTAAGCAGAATTCTTCCATAAAACCGAACAAGTTACGTCTGTTGGAGTTCACACCCTGGTCATGGCTGTCCAGAGCCTTTACATCTTGCCTGGAGTTATCTCCTGCAGGTCACATTGGAGCTAGAGGGCACAAAGACAGTTGGATCTGTAACTCTCTATGTGGCAGAGTATCCTACTATGGCTGTTCAAAGTATTTCCTCTCATACTCCCACGGATCCTGCTATGGGACTGGACTACTCTACCAGAGTCTGCCTGGCTACATTGGGTTCTCCTTTAAGTTAAATATCTATAATTAAATCAGAAAGAAATGCTGTTTGCCTCCTGGCAAGTGACTATGGCTCTCAGTAATTCTAGAGGCTAGTAAAACTCAGAAAAACCCTGAAGATAAGGATCTCAGGGAAGTTTGAAGAAATATTTACCCTGGCTGTAGAATATTCATGGTACAAATATAGGCCTTTTGTATTAATCCTGAGATTCATTCATCTCAGATGACCTTCCCCTTCTCTACAAAGTGCCTGCAGGGAGGCCCGTGAGGCAGATCTTTGCTAGGAAAAATTAGCATTGCATGGCCTGTCACATGAGCTCATTAGGTTTGAGAACCTGAGAACCTGAGAACCTGAATGTGATAGAATAGACCCTGAATGAGGAGACACATTCTTGTGGGCTGAGCCAAGGGAAAAAGGATATATAAGAAGAAGGCATCTTTCCTTTCTCTCTCTCTCCCCTTTGGTTTTGGATTCCTATTTGTCTACTTGCTGATTGGGTATAACCTCTGACTGGTACACTTGATTCAGGGTTCAGCGGCCATTTTGACTTGAGTGTTATAAACCCACCATGTGGCCTGGGTCCTGCTAGGAACTGAAAGTTTGGGGTTTTCTTGTTCTTGATTACACTTTCAGAACTTGTGTGAGTAAAGGCTTTTGGATCCTTGCTGGTTTTGCGAATATTTATCAGTCCCCCTACTGCTAGTCCCCTTAGTGCAGAGGGATTCATTCCTGGTCTCTTATGCCCCAGGAATCTCAGCCCAGAAGCAGAGGTAGAGGTTCTGGACACTCGTAACTGTATTGAGAATCTCATACACTCAAACTCTGAGTTTGGCAGGAAAATATTACAGCAGCAAGACTCTTGTATCACTTGTATCACTTGTCTTCCCATGTTCATCAATTTGCTCAAGCTGGCACCAGTAATGTCTCCATTTGTTGGGAATGAGGTCCATTATTGTTACTGTTTTTGGCATAAAGTTACTATGATCTATGAAATACTGTTGAAACCTCCCTATATGGGGTTTCTTCAGTTTCTTATATAATAACTGAGTTATTAGATCGAGATATCCATGAAAAGTTTTTATGTATATTAAGCACTTATTAAGGTGTTATTTATGTACCCAGGAAAAATTATTCCCTCGCCTACTATTATTCTGATTATTTAACTTTCCTGTCTTAAATTTCTTATAATTCTAAAACATCTAAAAATCCCTACATTATTCTTAAAGTAATGCCTTGCTCTTCATCTTGTCAAATTTTCTCTCTGCTATTTTATACTCGATTCTCCTCCATTACTGGTTGTTACTCTGGAGTGCTCTCTTGTTTCATGAAGGCACAACTTTGCTTATTTTGTATTACTCCCTCCATCTTTATGATTCTCCATTCTACAGCACATTAAAGAACCATTAATTTTCTACTGAATTGCTAATAAAAATGGAATCTGCTACCCATGCACAGTCTTTGAACTTTGTGTTCTAAGTGCAGTGTTTATGAAATAATATAAACTTTCTAGGTGTGAAGTATCAGAAATGGAAGTTTATTTTACCATTCTTGAGTTTAAAGTAACTTGCTCTACTTCTAAAGTCACTACAATGTGCTTGACTCATTCCATAGTTAGATGAATAAACTGGCATTGGTCTTCCACTCACTTAGTTTTTACAATTATGAAACTGGGATGGGGGTTGGGAATTGAATGAGAGTTAAAAGTTAAAAAGTCCTGGGGATATAATGCTTATCATGGTAATAAGAATTAACACTATCATATACCAGAGAAAATGGAGTGAATCCTAAACTTTCTTACCACAATTTTATAATTTTACTGAATTAATGGGATGAATGCTAACTCAATGTATTTATATGTACATTTTATTCTCAATAAAACTAGACAAATAATTATCTATATACTATACAGCATGCAAATTTTTACTTAGCAATATTTTTAAAATTTTGTATTTTCTGCTTATTTTTGTTTCCATATATGTATGTAAGCTACATAAAAGAGCAGGGAATATTCTTTTTCTAATTGAAGTAACATTGATTTATAGCATTTATAAATTCCAGGTGTGCCACTTCACATTCTATATTTACTATATTTTCCATTCAGTAGCCAGTTCTGGTTTACTGTTAGATGCCCAATATACCTTTGCATAATTTTAATTTGAATATTCATATAATTAGTCAATTACAGACTGGATTATTTGTGTAATTTGTCTTAGAAATTTACTTAGCAGTAGAGTAGGGATTTGGCTATATGCCCTCCAACTATAAAATCTTTCTTAGATGAAAATCAGTTTACACCCCTCCCCTACTGAATCCCAGCACCACGGAGGATATACGAAAGATCACATTGAAATTTGTATTACCACAACTCTGCCAACCCTATTGCTGCCCCAAATACATTTCCCTTTTGCCAATTAGAAGACTAGTCTGTTCTTGCCATTTAGTTATTGAGCTTTTCTTGGCCAGGCTTGCCACCCAGGGCCAGCCCAGGCATTAAGCTGACGGTTGGCCTTCATTATCTGCTTCTAATCCATTCCCCAGAAAACATCAACAGGCCATAAAAATGCATCTGTGTGTTGTTTTTCCTAGGTCATCTGATTGAGCAGATGCTGATGGCTGTAGAAAGGAGTGTTTCCCTCTGCCAACCTTAATTTGTTCTCTTTAAGTTGCAGGCAGGACTCATCAATACTGCAATTTCAGTGTTTTAACATGCCATGTCAGACTACAGAGCTATTTCTATATTATGAAAACTTTAAAAGGGCAGGTCAGGTTTGTTTGTTTTTTTTTTTAAATCACCATAAAATTCTTCAACACATCATGTATTCAGATGAAATACATGGCCAGAAATCAATAAATCAATATCTTGAATTCTATGTGAGACTATCCTACCCTACTTAGACATTTTCCAACAGGGATCTCTGCACAGATGCTGTCCCTGGACCACCTTCTTGAAACAATTTTCCAACCGAAAAACAAGGAGATCTGGGAGTTCTGATGGCAACAAATTTTCCAACAACAGAATAATATAATTTCAGGATCAAGAGGAAATTAAGGCTTTTGTTTCTTCAAGGTAACATGCTTTTAATGTTTAGATTTCTTCTAATTATCCACAAATGTAATGGTTTATTATCTTCCCCTGTAACTACTTTGAATTGCTCTTTTAAAGCTCTTTATTTATTCACTTCTTTGTAGAATATTTCAGACTTTTTTTATACTGAGATGACATGTGTCGGTCTATAATTTTCTCTTTTCTATTTTTCCTGGCATCTGAGAATATTTATATCATTGTCCTCATAAAATGACTTACACCTATCGTACCCCAATCTGGTTTGGGGTAAGGATAACCAAGATTTTGGTTTGTTTACTTTTGTTATTTTGTAGATGGAGTATGCCCATGTGTCCTCAGGGCCAATTCCTATTACTACTATATTCAGTAGTAACTGAGAGCAGAGCTTGGGAGTCCTATATGTGGTAAGAATCAGTGGAGAGCAGGAACGTGCCTCAGCCACTGTGCAATCCCTCTGACCCTGCTCCTAGATTTTTTTTTTGTGCTAATGATTCTTTGTTGATTTCTCCGAAGAGTTGGTGACTCTTAGGTGTAACGTTACCTAAGCACGTAAAACACTAATTGCAAATAGGGATTACATTGAATGAAATAATAGCTAAAATGCATAACATAGTACAGATTAAAATGATGATTAATCCATTTTGTTGTTCTTGCTTCTTTGATTGACAGCATGTCAGAAAACAAGAACACACCTCTTCTTTAACTAGGCCAGACACTTTCTCTAAAACCATACTTAGGTTTGAAGCTTGGATTTTATTTTTCACTCCATTTCCCTTTTCTAGGGTTTATCAAAAACAGAAAAGAGTGGCCCATATTCAGAAAGGGCACCTGAGAGAGAAAAGGAGGAGTGAGCCTAAATGCTCCTTCTTTTTTATTCTCAGAGAGAGGGTCAAGGGCCCAAGCTCCTCTAACCAGTTGGCCTTTTCTAGAGGATAAAAATGTTCATTGGGATTTAGGCCTTCACAGAGCTGCATTATTTCAGGCCACTTGGTATTATACTGTGCTAGCGCTTTGTTAATTGGTATCCCAGTGGTTTAAAAAAGTCATATAAACCCACTGAAATCTTTTGTGCAGTCAGTTTGCTAAGAAAAAAAAGAAAGAAAGAAAAGGAAAATTCAATGCAGTGTGGCTCAAAGCCCCAGAGGATCGATAGGAGTTATCTGGGCAGAGATTTCATTGTATTTATATTACACACGTTGCCTTGTTCAAGCTGTTGCCTGGTTTCCTTGAATGACTTATGGGAAAAGGACAAAGCCAAGGTCAAAAGCCAAGAGGTAACCAGTAGGCCGGAGGCATTTTCCATCTCTGTGACTTCTAAGCCCAACCTCAGGAAGACTCAGAGGGTTTGGAGTTCTGTGTCAATCTAAATAATTTTTAGCAAGAGAAAATGTTATTTTTGTCAAGGTGGTATGTCAGTAGTTCTAGAAAGGAGTATTCACTTTATATAAGAGGGCCTTTGAAAATTATTTAAGAACGCATGTGAATTCCCACAATATGGCCAAATTAATTCATATTGGTTCTTAATTTCCTGTTCACTACTTTGTTAAAAAGACATAAACAGTGGAAGAGGAAACTTTAGTTAAAATGAGACTCAATTTGTTGGATGCTATCTATAAATATATACATAAAAATAAAAGAGTCTAATAAACACAATGGGAGAGGCAAACTACCCATTGATACACAAGTTCATGACAGAAATCAGCCTCAAACTGGCAAGACTTAATGGCAGCTAGATGTTTTGCTGTGTTTCAAAAGCCCAAACATCTGTTTAAATAAACTGAAAAGATTAAGAATAACATTCAAGGAAAAAAAATATGCTTCCATTTTACTTCAGAAAATTCATTTTCTCATATTTGTCTCTTGCTCTAGGACCGCTAAAGACTTTTATTACAGCAGTGCTGTCCTGCAGTCATAAACCCTGCATAGTTAGTGAGACTGAGAAACTGAATTTAACATCTGAATCTATTTTTTTTTTTTGTTCTTTTGGGTCATACCCAGCGACTCAGGGGTTACTCCTGGCTCTTCACTCAGGAATTACTCCTGGGCGTGCTCAGGGACATATGGGATGTCAGGTATCGAACCCGGGTAGGCCGTGTGCAAGGGATCAAACACAGGTAGGCTGCATGCAAGGCAAATGCCCTACCCACTGTGCTATTGCTCTGGCCCCAACATCTGAATCTAGATGGGCTGTAGAAACAAGTGCATACCAGATATCAAATACTTGATATGGGAAATTGTAAATATCAGAGTGATGATGTTTTACAGTATCACAAGGTGAAATGCTAGAATTTTGGATATGGAGTTGAGAAAAAACATTTTTATTTTATGGAGTTTGCAAGGCCCACACCCAGTGTGGCAAGGTACTTCTGGCTCCATTACAGGTCTCCCTCCTGGTGGAGCTTGGAGAACCATATGTAGTACCAGGGTAATGCCATATACAAGGCAGGCTCCTTAGCCTCTGTTCTGTCTCTCCAAGAAAATGCATTCTAATTCATTTCAATTATTCATTGTGCTTTCTACGTGTGGTTGCTAGTAAAAATTAAAATACATGTACCTACATTATATTTCAATTATATGGTGCTACTTTAAGTATTAGGTTCAAGATTTCATACGCTTTTGGGATGAGCAGTTGGGCCATAACTAGAAGTGCTCAAGGCATGTAACTTGCTCAGTTCAAGGGTCACTCCGGAAGGTGCTGGGATTCAAGAGAGATTAGCTTCATGCTAGAATAGCACTTTAGGGGCAGGAGCCAGACCGGGTTCTTCCCTGGCATCCTGTATGGTTCCCTGTGCACTGCTAGGAGTAACTCCTAAGTGCAGAGCCAGGTATTGTGTCTGTGGTAGCTATGATCAAGTTTTTTTTTGCAGAAATTGGGACAAAAAAGCAGTGGATGTTTTTCATGGCAGTGATGCCACCTACAAGATGGTCAGACTTCCTTGTCAAGACCTTGAAGGAACGGTTTGAGGCTCTTCATATTCCTGAAGCAACCAGATGCCATTGGGCTACATTGGCACGTGATAGGGTCCAATGGAAATGCTACTGGCGCCCGCTGGAGCAAATCGATGAATAACAAGATTCAAGTGATCAAGTGATCAAGTGATCAAGTTTTTCATGGAAACATATGGAGAAAAAATGTGAAGAGGAAAAAGGAGATTGGAGAGACATCGAAAGTAACAGAAAGATAAAGATAGTAATAGAGATAAATTTCCAGAGAGTTATTGCTAATTGAATATAATTTTACATTTTAATGGAGAATCAGATTAAGACCAACATGCTTTCCAAATTCATGTGAATTCTTCAATTATGTTCAAGTTACTAGGAAAGGATTGTTCTAGAAAATTTTTGAAACAATGACATTAGACCCAGAGATGATAACCTGTTGTTTTGGTTTATATAAGCTTCATTTCTTCAAAACTTATGTTCGTAAAAACATGATACCATTTTATCAAAAGCTGTTTTTGCTGTTTTGGCAATATTTTTTTCTGAAATAGACTCAAATGTCAGCAATTCTTTAACTAAAACTGAATTGGATTCCTCCCTAATTCAGTAACCAGGGTTTGTTTATCTCTATCACAGGACAAAACTGATAAGTAGACTGGGTTTGAGAGGCTAGGACACGTTTTTATTTGTTTACAGGCCACAAACGGCAGTGCTCAAGGTTTGCCCCTGGCTCTTCACTCCTGGCAGACTCCTGAACAATATGTGTTTCTAGCATTCACACACGGGGACAGCCATGTGCAAGGCAAGCGCTCTACCTGCTGTACTATCCTCCAGCCTACAAATCTTTTTCAACATGTGAGCATGTGAATTTCATACAAGACTGATTAGCTGATTAGACATTGGTTCCAGTTAAATCACTTGCTAAGTAAGTTTTGGACATACTATTTAATGGTCTTGACTCATGGCTTCTTTGTATGTAAAACTGACATAGACATACCAGTGTTTAGGATGATAATTATGGAGCTCAAAAACAACAAAAGGAGCAGAAATAACAAAATTCATGAGATAGATTGAAAAAAGATTACTAAATAATCATTATTGTATTTTAACATGTTAGCCTCCAGGGCCATCTTAAGTACTTATAAAGGGTTTGCAGACTTAAGGACATTTTGAAGGTAGGAATGATTCACAAATTTTATCATTCATTCCTTTCTGTAGTTCTAAATATCATTTTTCCTTCAAAAGTTTATATGGTAGTTTAAGCATTTTTCCATTTTGGAAGACGAAATAGTTTGGCATGTATGTCATTTGCCTGGCATGCACCCAACTTAGATTCAATTCAGGGCACCACAAATGGTTCCACAGATCTTTCCAGAAGTGATCCCTGAGCACAAACCAGGAGGCAGCCCTGAACACTGCCGGGTGTGGCCCAAAACCAAAATGAAAAACATGTTCCACTTGCAACCTCTTTATTTCTAAGAATATTTATACAACCATGGGGATAAGGTAAAACACAGAGAAACAAATCCAATATTAACTGATAATAAACCACACAATTATGTTCATTGAATTTTATTGTATTATGCTCAGAGACTATTACTGGTTCTGATTTTAGGAGTGATCCCTGACAATGCATGGTGACCAAACATAACCAAGATTTGAATTTAGGGTAGGTGATTTGAACTCAGGTAGGTGGTATGCAAGACAAGCAGCACCTCAATCCCTGTTACTGTTTCTCGGCTCCTCCAAATTTATTTTATAACCAAATTTTTCAATGTTATGACTCTATAGGAAGTTAGGTGCCAGGGACTAAATATGTACCATTCACACTTATTTATAGTCTAAGTTCAATGAACATATCTGAATATTTTGTATAATCTGTTTTATCATGAACATAGAAAATAAGAGATATTAAACTTGTTCAGCTATTTAATCATTCAAAACTAATTTAATAAATAGATAACTAGTTTATAATTTTTTCTTCCTAGCAAATAAATTTCCTTCAGTAATTCTAGGGAACAAAAGTCCCTGAAAACTACAGATTTTATTTCGAACATATTTGTTTTTGACAACAGAAATGTCAAGGACACATAAGGTGCTAAAGATTTCTGTATAGATTATTTATTAATATAGTAAAATAATAAGACTTTAGAAAAAATGCCTGATATTCTGTGTATTATTTCAGTCCTGTTATTATAACCCTAACTCAAACTCTTATACTAACAGAGAGTTTAAGAGTATAAGAGATGATTTTACATCATCATCTCCTCTTTTATTTTCTATTTTTAGTTAGGGAAAAGAATACATTCTTCAAGTCTTATTTTAAAATCATTACTTTAAATTAACCATCTAAATCTCAGATCATTGTAATTGCAGATTTCAAATGTAAGGTGTGGTGTTCATGTATAACTCAACTAATTCTGAAATTAGCTTATACACTAATTCTGAAATTTATGAATAAGATTTTATATGAGCATTTAAATCTGAAATGACATGAATACAGGTCTGGAAAATTCCTGTTTTGTCATATGTGGACTGGAAGCAGAAAAATCAGAGGTAACTCATCATGGCGAGATATCAAGGTAGAAGAGAAAGAAAATTTCAAACAAGAAAAATAATGCAATGTGATATAAACCAAACTCTCACTATTATTAAAAAAATCTGTTGAATTATAATATTCTCAGACTTCTAATTTTTATAAGCCCATACGATGATACTAATAATTATACTCTTGCTTTTACCTTAAGCCCCTATTAATGCAATGAGAAAAAATAAAATGTGCTACTAAAGCTAGCAATTCTGTTGTTTCATTTAATTCTATGTATTATTTGAACTGTTATTGTTAATAATAAATTGAGTACATATTTGTGTTAAATCTGTTAATGCACTGGATAAATAAAATTAAAATGGTTATATGACCTTTAAAATGATCCAGTTTTCTATTATTCATTTTCATGGCCTTCACCCACCCCCTCCTCATTATCATAGTCGGAGGGTGACAATTTTTGTCCCGTGACTGTGGAAGGTAAGTGTACATGTAAAAAGATTGAGTTGTTTGGTAATGAAAGGCAGACTTTTGCCTAATCCACACCTGCATTCTGTTGCCAAAGTCCCCTATCAAATTTGACTCTGTTTGAGAAGTGTGCTATTGATTGCCATATTGCAGAAGCCCGCCTAACAGGCTGCAGTCTCCTGAGAACTGCCGATTGTGTAGGCATAGGATGGATGACTGACAGAAGGCACCCAGTTTTTTTTTCCTGACAAAGCTTTCACTTGTCATTAATTCCCCATCTCTTCTATTAGAGGCTGCCAGTTTCAACCTAATGCCCAACTGCCAGTCAGCTACAGGTTATTTTTAATTAAGACCTCTTACAAATTTCCCTCACGTAACTTGCATGGCAAGAAGGGGAATCCTTTTATTTATAATCGAATTTCATGTGCAAATTGCCTTCATCACACTTGTCTGGCAGTCTTGTAATGTGCCGTAGGATAGCAGCAAATGTTCCTGTTGGGTCACGCGTGAACACCACACCTTACCTCTCACATCTGCAATTACAATGATCTGATTTTTTATTTGTGCCTCATTAAATATTTATTTTTAATTACTTAAATATTGGTTTAACTAACCTTTGAACTCTATTGCACAATGAACAGAAGGCACTGGCTTTACGTGTGTCAAAATCTAAGATGCACTTTCAAAAATAGTTGACATGGAATTACTGTCAGATGGGCAAAGTTACTCTCTAAAATTAGCTCAATTCTCTGAAATGAATGCATTTACACTATCATGTTATATGTGGACAAATATAATGTATATGAGCCTTACATTGAATGCGTCACATGAAGAACATAGTACTTGAAATAATTTCAGTATGCTGAGCATAAAGTAGTCCAACTCTTTTGGTTTAAGCGATTGCTTCTATTTTAAATGATCTTAAAATATTCTTACAAATATGGGAAGTTTACCATACACTTGAAGGAATATGTATTTTTTCATATTCTTTCCTTTTTCAAAAAATGGATTTTTTCATTTGCACTATGGAGTAGTCTGAACTTTTTGTCAAGTTTTGAAAAGGAAAAAAAGTTGAAGGAATATGGACCAAATACACATGATTAGAAATTGTTTCCAAATTTGGATCTAAGTTTAATTCAAAACATTATTTGGGGTTATTATAATCCAACTGAAGAATGACAAAGCGCAGAAAGTATTTTTCGTTTCTCAATCACAAAATAGATATTTCAATCTCAGATCTACAGAACGGTCTATGCAATCTTTGTGACATCTCTTCCTGTGTCTCTGTCTCTCTATCTGTCTCTTTTCTCCCTCACTCCACAATATGACTGAGTCACATGTCCAGCTTGGAAATAACTCCCAGGTAATTTTAAGTTAATTGAAAGTTACTAAGCAAGAGCACTATAGTCAAAATCTGGGCATGTCAAGTTGTAGTGTTTGGTTTATAAGTTGTGCCTCCTTATGATTTCATTTACTGCTGTGTTTCCTCTGAATTGATATACTGAGCATTATATGATCACTTAACATTATAAAGTTCATTCCAGTAGAATTAAAAAGGCTAGTGATGCCCTCCCCTTGACCATTGCTTCCTCTTTTCCACTTAGAGTCATATGTGAGTACTTACTGCATCTTCCAATTTCTTTACATTTATTCTGTCATTTATTTCTCGTAACACATGTGTGTGCAGATTTAAAATCTGAAAGTTAGAGTTATGTACTAATTTTCACAGTGTCACTGCAAGTGACAGAGCTTGCTGGAGCCCAAAAATGTCTTCCTCTGCAGGTTTGTTGCATTGTACCTCAGGATACCTCAAGATTCAACAATAACAAACTAATATAATTCACCACTGTATTACTGATAGAGCACTTTGTTCCACTCTGCCTTTAAGGTTTGCAAGTGATCCCAACATCTATGTACTCTATGATCTCGTACTCCATGATTTTGTACTCTATGACATTGTAACTGTAACATTTCCCCCATAAGATCCTGTAAGATTCTCTAGCACCTAGTATTTAATATATATTCTATGTACCAAATTTAAAAGAATTTTATGTAATATAAATGAAATTTTACACACTAAAGAGACAAGAATGGAAAATTATAATGAAGATAAAGTTCATGAGGAAAATGTAATAATGGATGAGTTTAGTAAAGACAGACAATGTTGCTTGATTTCAAAGCACATAGAGGAATTGTACATGAAGTAAGGACAAAAAAAATAGTTTATCAAAGACAACCAAAATCTTCTGGAAACCAATAGTTATGTTTTCTATTTTTCAAAAAAATATTAATGCCTTTATATCTTCACAGATTTATCTTTCTCTGCACATAAAGCAACTGAAAATATGTATATCAATATATTTAAGCTTATAAACTTAGTTTTAAGAAGTTAACATATCTTCTTTAAGTTAGTAAATTATAATTTAGGATGATATTGAGAAATAGTTTGATGATAATTTGCATAAACTAAGATTAATTTTTGCTTCAGTAATGCACATAGATCTGATGTCACAAGGGATAACTGATGTTTCATTAAATCCAGCTAAAATAACCCACAGGTATTTTTTAATTCCAATATGCTATTTATCATAAATATACTATGTTTTATATTTTTAGTATTTATTTTATTTCTCACTTTCATTCCCTTTACTTTATTCCATATGCTTATCCAACTCTGAAAAATATTGATGCTCCCATTTAGACATAAAATAATATAATTTTTGTGTTCCTACAGAAGAGAAGTTGTGGTTAGACTGTGAGTAAACAAAACTTTAAATGGTCATATAGATACAGATACTTCTTGCTAGACATATGGGGTATATCTCACTTACCTTTGAGTTTAAGGTGTTTGACTCACTGACAAATAATAAGTTTAAGGTGTGTGACTCACAGCCAATATGGTGCTAAGCTAGTCTGTGTTAGGCGTTGGAGAAGTCAATCTGTTTCTGTCCTGTTTATACTTTTGGAGTCCAAAGCCACTTGGAAAAAGTCTAAAAAAGTTTGACCGATCTAAGACTTCCAAGCTAGACATGTGACTCGGTCATATTGTGGAGTAAGGGAGAAAAGAGACAGATAGAGAGACAAAGACACAGGAAGAGATGTCACAAAGAACTTTATTTATTACAGATACAACAAGATCCCAGACAGTATGAAACAGAGACAAGAAGTATATTCCGTTTCCTGACTCACCGCATATTGAGATCTATTTACAAAAAGCTGATGAATTGTGAGGTTTGGTAATATCACAATAGATAACTAGAACAAAGGGTCAATTTATTTTCATGTCTAGGATTGAAGAATTGTCAATAGATCTTCTCTTTCTCTCTTCCTTATCTCTCTCCCACACTACACTTTTTTGACACAGCACTGCTGGGCCATTTATTCCAGAGATGCACTTTTGTGAGTGGAGAGAGATTCTAGCTGTGAATTGGGGTCATGGTTATTATACTGTCTTCAGGATGAAGGGGAGCAGGCTTCTAAAATTTGAAACTGAAAGAAAAGTAAATTGTCCACACAAATACCTCCTTTCAATCATTCTGAAAACCATCCCACCATTCCTGTGTCTGTCTTTATCAGTGGCACACATTGCTGTAGTTTCACAAAAATATTGTCTTTCTCTAATACTTCTGTAATTCTGAATCTACAGAAAGACAGCTCTAAATAACCTTAGTTTCCAGTTGTCATATTTACTTAATTTTTCCATAGGCTTTCTTCTCATGTGAGATTCTCTAAAATTAGTACAATTTGCCAAAGAATAGTATGTGATTACAAAAAATCCTGCACCCTGCACTTTATATCAACTATATATCCCAAAACAAATTATTCAATAGAGCACCTATTTTCATCTCTGCTGTGTTTTTTATGATTATATTTGTTGCTTTATCTTATGCATTTTACATTTCTATGTTTTATAATCTATACTATATTATAACTGGGACTTACCTAAAGCCAAACACTGAAAATTTTTAACATGAATTTGTTCAACCTTTTTCTTAAGTTAGATGACATTCTAAGATTATACATGACTATTTAAGGTCACAAAATCAATTTGAATTACTCTGTAGAGCTAAATTTCTTAACCTCAGAACTTCTGATATTTTCGGTCTGGATTATTCTTCATTGACTAGGGTTATCCTCTGCACTGCATGAATTTTAACAGCAGCCCTGAACTCGGCCATCTATGCTACAACCACCTACTTCATGATAAATGAAATTGTGCTCAGAGGCTACGGAAAAGCTCTATAGTGAAGTTCATGCTTCACACGTTTTAGACCTGGTTTCAATAGTTAGAACTCCCAACCTGTGTCTATTGACCTTAATAAATATGTTTGAGTAAAAATACGCCTGGTTAAAAGCACTGTTCTGTGATTCTAATAAGTAAATTTCTCGTTTTCATCTTCATTTTATTTTTTAGCTTCTCCAACCCAAATGGAAACTAGTGTGCCCCCAAAGGATCAAAGTTGAACATGCTTATTTCCATAGTAACCCAACCAAGTATGATACCCTGAGTACAACCCAACCAAAGCAGACTAAAGACAGCTGCAAATTGTGTGTGTGTGGGGGGGGTAGGGGGAGGAGAGGAGTAGTCTGGGGGGCTTGAAAACCAAAACGTAGGGGATGGAGCGATAGCCCAGCGGGTAGGGTGTTTGCCTTGCACGGGCGGCCCATGCCCGGCATCCCATATGGTCGCCCGAGCACCGCAGAAGTATTTCCTGAGAGCAGAGCCAGGAGAATTCCCTAAGCATTGCCGGGTGTGACCCAAAAAAAAAAAAAAAAAAAGAAAAGAAAACCAAAATGTACATTTGGGTAATGCAATTTGAGACATAGCAGTCTTTCTTTGGCGACTTATCAATGAAGTCTAATATATCTAGGACTGTTTTCCAGATCACCAGAGAACGTGAATTCCTGTTGTCCTCACACTGTCTGGAAATAATGCCTTTTATGCATCAAGATGTTCTGCTTGTTGATTTCAAATACATTCTTCTCAGTTTGATGTGTTCCCTCGAATGATGACTACAAGGGGGACTGTAATTTCTCTATTGTGGAAACATATGCATCATTGATTTTTAAATCTGCTGATTTACAAAATGAAGTAGATCCTGAAAGACTCTTTGGTCCACTGACAATTCAATCCACATTTATTCAAAAACTCACTCTCTATGAGATATCACACATTTGTAACCATGTGCAAAGGAGTAGTGAAATACAAAATGGAAATTCCTGGACTTGAAAGAATGATTGCCAGTTAAGAAAAATGGATATAACTGGAGCCCAATGGTGATATGCCATGAGAGCTATAATCTTCAATTGCTTAATCCTAACGTATGAAAGAAGAATTGAAGTGTGACAAGAAGTCTGACTGACACACAATGGAAGTATGTGATTGTCTAAGCCAAATGTGCATTAGGCACAAAGGCTGGTAGGTGTAAGAACATTCTTATTCATTAAAAACGCTAGACTATTAGATGCCATTTAAAATTAAATGATGATAAATTGTATAGGAAAAGACAAAAGAATAGCCAAGGGAAAAAATATTGTGGTTAAAGGAATATTAGGGATTTCTATGTCAATAAGAACTTGAACTTTCAAGGGGCAAAGAAAATTTGCTAGAGCTAAACAGGATGTGACATGGGGTTATAAAAATCAGTATAAAAGAGAATCCCAGATAAAAGCAATTGTAAAGATTAGAGGAGAAGACAGACTGCGGCAGTAGAGAAGAAACCACAGACTGAAGAGGCAACTTGAGACACTGGACAGTACGGTAGGGAGATGGGAGATATATAGATAAAAATTAAGAATGGTTATTAATCCTTAGTAATTGTCATTAATTTGTTAAGAGAATGAATTAAATCAGTGACTACTAATCAATGTGGTGAGGCAGAAAGGAAGACCAGAGAATATAGGGCAAGGTGAAGACTGGAGAAGATAGGAAAGACTTCATATTCACTGTGAGATGGAGAAATTCAGTCTTCTGCCCCACAGTGGGAATCAAGAAACTTTAAGTGAGGTAATAGTCTGCCCAGGCTCTGTCATGGCAGAGCCTAGCAAACTACCTGTGGTATATTCGATATGCCAAAAACAGTTACAATAATGGACCTCATTCCCAATGAGTGGAGACGTTACTGATGCCCCCTTGAGCAAATCGATGAACAATGGGAAGGCAAGGGATACAAGTGATAGTCTGTCCAATTCCTAAAGATACTTTATATATTACTTCAAGTCTAGACAAAGTGTACCTACTAAATATCCAAGATCTTTAGTATCCCACAGGCACAACAGAGCCTGGCAAGCTACCCGTGTCATATTCGATATACCAAAAGCAGTAACGATAATAGACCTCATTCCCATGACCTGAAAAAACTGTTTGAGTTTCTTCAAATTCCTGGAGCGAGCAGATGCCACTGGGCTACACTAAGATGCTACAGGGACAAATGGAGATGTTACTGGCACCCGCTAGAGCAAATTGATGAACAGCAGGAAGACAAGTGATACAAGTGATCCGAGATCTATGTAATACATTTAGTCACATTAGACACTGAAGGATAGTTCATAAATCTAATCTACTACCTCATACCTGGGCTTCTGGGCTGGGACATGAGTATTCTGGTAAAGATCATCCTATTCATATTTCAGAGTGACCTTTGTAGACTTTCACTATCTAACCAACTCTAAATATTCAAAATTTACACTCATATACTAAGAACTGTGTCACGTCCTATTATGCTCCAAACTTGGGATAAATGATAAGTATCACAGATGAAGTTTTAGCAAAGGGATACACATGATAACCTCTAAATATATTTATTGCAATCCACAATATGTAAGAGAAGGGAGAGAGAGAGAGAAAGAGAGAGAGAGAGAAATAAAGAACCTGCCACTGAAGGAGGCTAAGGGAGGGAGGGGGGGAATTGGGGACATGGTGATAGGAAATGGGCACTGGTGGAGGGATGGGTGCTGGAACACTGTATGGCTGAAAACCAGACATGAACATCTTTAGTTGTGTATCTCACGGTGGTATAAAAATATATATTTTTTAAAGCGATGAATTTTTATAGTCTGAAATAGAAAAATGTCAAGGATATTTCAATCAAACATCTCTTTTATTATATAATTCCTTTATGATGAAAGAGATACATGCACATTTTATATATAAAAGAACTGTGACTTATAAAAGTTATTAGGTACTCAAACCAAAGTTGCACACCAAAACTTAAAAAAAGAAAATGAAGGGATTTGATTCTAACACTTTTTTTCTAATTCCATTGAGTACCATGTAGTTCTATGTTTATGATAAAGAAAGGGTTGCGGTTAGTTTTCCATGCAAGAATGCATGAAAGTAAAACATGCTCTTCATTCCTTCAAGTTCAGAAAAACTCAAACTCCAAGTTCACCAGAAAAGGTGAAAAAGTTTATAGGAAATGCAGGGTTTTTATTTATTCATACTTTAATTAATCTATTAGCATGTGGAGGTAATGCACTTTCATGGAACCTTGGCAGGAAAAGCCTATTTTAAACAATAAGATAGCAGGAAAAACATTGAACACAGCTATTATTTTTGGCAGGAGTCTTTTCTTATATCGTTTTTTCCCTTTTTGTTTCTCCTCTCTGGTAACAATAGGGGGGAAAAGTTTAAATGGGAGAAGATTGCATAGAGCTGGGGATTAACATATTTAATTTACATAATGTCAGTGTGTTAAAGACTATGGAGGAGCTGTAGTATAAAATATTCTTAGTTTAAAAGCAGCTCAAAATAGAGCCTCACTTATTGTGCACATTTCACCAAGTTCATTGTGCGGCTAAGTTAAAAAAGAACTCCATTTTCTCAGCAAAGGCCACACGAGATCTGCATAGAGGTATAATTATTTAGGAAGACGCGTAGTTGATTCACTCCCCAGGTGATGTAACGGAGATATCACTGGTGATGTAATTTGACCCTCTTGCTCCATCAGAATTGTGAAGTCCACATAGGAAAACAGCATTGGCTTTAAAACTTTAACAGCACAATGTCACTGAAAGTCACATGTGCATGTGTGCTAATATGGATGTAAATAGAATCATAAAAGGAAAAAAAGAAAAAAAAAACCCTTATTGAAAAGTATTGCAGATTGCATTGCTGTTCTCCCTCTTAGATAGCTCTAATGATCCTCCTAGGCAGCCTACATTCAGAAAGAGAGAAAAAAAAGAACAGGAAAAGAAGGAAGAGAAAAAAAGAAGTAGAGAAAGGAAGGGAAGGAGAGAGAGAAGGTGGGAGGAAGGCAGGGAAGGCAGGAAGGAGGAAGGCGGAAAGAATTCCACAGTCTATTCTTTACACAGCATGCTTTCCTAACCTAAAGCTTATGCTGGAAGAAAGTCTTCATTCCTAAGTGCATAACTGAAAACTGAACTTTTTTTTTAAATAAAACTCAGCTTTCCAGGAGTCAATCTTAGACTTACTTTTTTATATCAATTGTCTTGCTTGGGAATGAGAAAACAAAACAGGGGTCATAGATCAGAATTTAGATTAACTGAACGATTTAAAAATGGCACAGCATACAGATTACCTGGTTAAAAATGGTAGCAAAACGTTTCACCTTTTTATGTTTTATTTACATAAATTATATGGAATTTTGCAGTTGTGACATTTCCAATATTCTCAGTTGCTGTACATTCTTATCTTGGGCAGTCTGTAGTAGCAATTAGAGAATTTTGTGAGAAATGTAAATGTTTGCATTGCATTTATTTTCCTTGTGAGGTTAAGCATATGAGTTCCAAATAATCTTTCAAGGTATCTTGAAAGGTGATTAGAATTGCTGGTTTAGTCTACATCACCTTGGTACTGGGAAAGCATCGAATTACCGCTTAGAGTAGTAGTAAATCTGTATGGATGGCTAAAATTTGATGTATTCTTGATGATAATCAATGACAACCAAGATCAGCCTTCATATATATTTTCTTTCACGTCTTCAGCTTGTTTAGAATCCATGCTTGAAAATGTGGGTTATGCATTCTGTAGACAACTGGGAGAGAGGTTTTAATCAGTGTGAACTTGGAATATTTATTAAGACTTTGAATTTCAGTTTCCTCCATTTTAAAACTTGGTGACATTTTGAAGTTTTATGATAAAATCTAGATGAAAGAAAAATAATAAAGTGTCTTCTAAAGCATCTATGAAGAACTGACAAATCTCATTTGGTGTGACCACTGAAATGCCCCAGAAATGGCTGGCCTGCCCTTTCTAGACAGTAATGTCCAGAAAGAAAGTTTTTATAGAAAACTCTGTTCCTAATCCTTTACTCACTAAAACCTTTTAGTACCTATCCTAGATGAGAACAAAATTCACTGTCCAAAACATAATATATATGACCTTCAGTGATTTGGTCATTGTTTTCATTTCCTTTGTATTTAATCCCAACAAAGATAATAGGATAAAGACCACAAATTTATTAATTTCCTATACAACCAAAAGAAAGACTAATAAGAACAATATGATCTCATTAGGAACTAAATGTATAGTGATCTCAAAGGTTTATTTGGATATACAAACTACAAGAAATGTTTTCTATCTTCCTATTAAAAAAAAAGATGCATAAATATGAATTATCAAACTATTTCTTTTACTTTGGTCTCCATTGTATCTTTGCATTCATGATGTTGATTGATTTCTTCCTTTTATAACTAATGATTGGGTACTTACGTTTATAACTTAATAACTTAATGATATTTAAACTTATGTTTATAAACTGTACACAACTGATGGCCTATTGTTTCACATGGCATTTCTGACAGCTTTGTGAAATTAGGGAATATGTTTTAGGAGAATTTAAATCAGTAAAGACTCTTTCAAAAGACAAATTCTCATGAAAGTAATTAATTTTTAGAGAGAATGCAGTTATGGATGCAAAATATTTCAATACAATAAAATAACAATTATTCATCAGTTATATTTCAAATATTTTTCAAGCATGTGACAATTATTAAATCAATCAATCATCAGAACAAGACTTCAATGTCTTTATTTTCTGTAATCACTAGCTGAAGAAAGTGAGGCTAAAAAATAGAAAGTAACTCAGTTATGATATGAACTCAATCAACCTATTTCAGATTTTGTAGTACTAAATTTGTTGTTGTTATTGTTGTTTGTTTTCTGGCTTGAGAGATCACAGATGTGGTTCTACAAATTGAAGCCAGCTGCATGCAAGGAAAGAAACTGACCCCTCTACTATCTGTTAGTTACTGTACTTCTAAATTTTAATGAGCATCACTACTATAGAAAAAATAATATTTTAAGTAAATGTATTTTATTTGCAATTTTTAATTTTATAAATGGGTATATATGTCAATATGTATTTTTCATTACTTTTCTATAATTCTTCTTAGTCGTATCTGAGTGGCTAGCATCTCTCTCTTCAATTCATATGTATATATAGACACACATCTATGTTCAATGTAGCATTATTTATTATACCATAACACACATAATCCCAATACCAAACAGAAAGTTAATAGATAAAATATGTTCTATATATTTATGGTGAATTTATTTTGTTATTGTGTATTGATAGGTGAGTTTATTTTGTTATTGTATATTGAAAAGACACCTATCAATAGAACTTTTAGGTCTTTCAGCATTTCCATGTTTAACAATTTGAGAATATCCAGTTTTTGTTCAGATTGGATTACTAAAGTTCCTAACAAGAGTATATGAGGTTTTCTTTTCTATACACTATGCCCCCCAAGTTCGTTATACCTGACCTTACATCTTTTCATGAATTTAATGATTTTGGATGGTCGTACCTGGCATTGTCCAAACCTTTGACTTAGCTCTATGCTCAAGGATCACTCCTGGCATTGTTTGAGGAGCCAGGTAGGACTTTGAAGATGAAACCCGAGTCAGCCACATAAGATAAACTATTTCATTCTCTGTACTAACAATCCAGCCTTTATTCTTGACAATTTAGTTGTGGGTTATTATCACAGGCATGATGAAGTGGTACCTTTTGAGGGAAGTGAGTTCCCAACCAATATTCCCTGCAATAAACTGATAAAAAGGACAGGTGGTGTAATGCAAGGACTGGCCATCCAGGTGCCTAGAAGACAATATCTGACAGTAGGTTGGTGGTCATGCAATATCAGAGTACAAGTCATTGACCCTGAACCGCTGAGTTCTCTCCAGCTCCATTAGGAGACATATTATTGTCCCCCATATAGTCTTCAAGTTTAATAGCTTCTAGATATGCATAGTTAAATTACCAGGTATGTGAATGTTTTCTGCATTTCCTTATTCCTCCTATGAAACATTTTGAGCTGAAACATTTTGAGATTAAGAATAGTATCTTTGGGGCCGGAGCGATAGCCCAGTGGGTAGGGCACTTGCCTTGCAAGTGGCCGACCTGTGCAAGCCTGGGTTCAATCCCGGCATCCCATATGGTTCCCTGAGCACCGCCAGGAGTAGTTCCTGAGTACAGAGCCAGGAGTAACCCCCTAAGTGTCGCCGGGTGTGACTCAAAAAAGCAAAAAAAAGAAAAAAAAAGAATAGTATCTTTATCCTCTAAATCCCTTGATTAATTCTAAAACAAAAGAACAGATATTACTTTGACTGATTGGAGTACAGAGACAAGAAGAGAAAAATATCTAGGAACTTTGTAGTTAAAATGAATAAAAAAGACTTTGAGGACCTTTGCTTTGTGCAGTTTTAGCCTAAATATAAAAGCATACTATTTATATTTTCATAATAAAGGATATTAATACATTGGTATTAACACAGACATTAGTACATATATACAGATGTGCATATGTTTTTTACTAACTCTCAGACATCAGGGGTAAAAATATGATGTTATACATTGAAATATGTTGAAAATAAATAAATGAGGAACAGTTTAAAGTTCAGAGAATATGTACTTAAATACTGTTATCAGATATTTAACTATTCATATACTAAGGAGTTATCTATAGTTATTCTTATAAACACAGATGATATGTGATTCATACATCATTAATCTTTGCACTCTTGATTACCCATTGATGCTTTGTACATTTGTCTACTTTGGGGGATGGTGGAGTGTGCCATGTCCAGTAGTGCTCATGAGATACTCTCAGCTTTGTACTCAGAGGTCACTCTTGGAAGGACAGAGGACAGTAGGTGGTATCAGCAATAAAAGTAAAACTGACTGCATTGAAGCATCTATGTTAACCCTCTTATTCAGTCTCTATCCCTCTTTCTATCTTTTCAGATCCACCACAGCTTTGCAATTACAAAAGTATTGCCCAATTAAATTAAGAGAAACTGGGTCTCAAAGAGCTTAATTAAATGGTTAACTAATCAAAAGTCAGATTTTAACGAGGTTTGATTGACTTTAAAGTTTATAGTTTTAAGCATGATCTCTAATTTATTGGGTATCATTATAAGTAAAATGCAAATTTGGTCAAATCTAGTAAATCACAATTAATGATCAATCATCACTTCAGTTCTAGCACTGTATACAGTAGAGGGTTCAGTGAAAATACTGTGTGTATGAGACATTTGTGACAGATTTTTTTCTGTTTGTTTTCAAATCTGCCATTATACATATTGAATGTTTTTCCGATTAACAGTCATCTATGTCAAGAGTAATTTTGATATCAATTTTAGCATATCAAGAACATTTGTCTTTATAATTATTTATGTCTCTCAGAAGGAATGATTGTTCTTATTCTACAGCATAATCTTGGGGTTGAAGTACATTATTTGGCAACTATATTCCCAGGTGCAAGGCTTTGATTCCAACTGAAATTTAACATGAGAACAACACACCTGGCAACAGCAGTCAAGAGTATACTGTGAGCTTATTCCTGTAAACTTGAAAAGCTTTTGATTGGAGGCTTCCCTTTTCACTAACACTGCTGTCATTCAAGTTGGCTTATAGTACCTACATTTGTGTGAAAAGTTAGAACGGTAACAATTAGAGGTGAAATGGTCCTTTTCACCTTTAACCATCCATTCTAAGAATATGATTTTACTGTTTCTTTATACTTATTCCAAGTAAATTGCTCAAGAACAATAAACTAGAAACAGAAGTAATAGCAGAGAGTGTGAATAAGGGATAAAGCAATTTGTCTTTCACTTGAACTTAGTCCACAAAGATAGCATATATTAGTAAACACTGTATTCTTAAAATATTCTTGAATGATAGTAAGTTTTCTATTTCCATATACCCTTAGCGCATACAGATAGCACATATTAATAAACACTATATTCGTAGAATATCATTGGATGATAATAATTTTTCTATCTCTTGTACCCTACTTGCATGTAGATAGTGTTATCACCCTTTCACATATTAGAAAAAAATTCTGTAGAAAGATAAGTCTGATTTTTGCTATAATATGATAATAGAAAATATTATAGTTTTCATTTTTAGAATTACCATCAAAGCATTTAATTTTCTAAGACATTTAATCATAATATTTTTCAATTATGTAATAATTCAATTATTCATAGAATAATAGTGGGAAGGACCCATGAAACTTGAAGAACCTGGTATCACAAAGGCTGACCATGGACCGGAGCAATAGTCCAGCAGGTAGGGCGTTCGTCTTGCATGCGGCCAGCGTGTGTCGGCCCGGGTTCGATCCCCGGTATCATATGGTCCCTTGAGCACCGCCAGGAGTAATTCCTGAGTGCAGAGCCAGGAGTAACCCCCTGAGCATCGCCGGTGTGACCGAAAAAGAAAAAAACAAAACAAAAAAAGCTTGACAAAATTCATTTGTGAAATTTAACATGTTTTCACATAAACACCTTTCAATTTTCTAAAACAAATAGGTTGTCAAAGTTGCTAGACTGTGTCATCTTCAGAAACAAATAAATTAAGCAACACTTATGTCTGACTCCTGACTCACATAAATCTCAAAAGAAATTCAGCAAGTGGCAAACAAGCTTCAAGTACTTACACAAGACTTAGTGTACTTAGCTTATCAAACTAAGCAATATTGAAAAACCAGTAGCACCAGTACTTAGAGACACCCGAGAGCAGGATGGGTTAGGGTCCCTATTCCATCCCAACAGAGCTCCAGCAGCCGAATACTCGTCACCACAATCACCACCGTGATCAAGGCCAGACTCTACTGCTAGGACGAGCATCACCCTGAAATTAATTTGTTGAAAAACTCAGGTATACAGGTTTTGTGACTGAAATCTCCAGATCTCCATGGAGTGGTGGGTGGGCTCCCTTGTCCCCACCCCAACTCCCTGTTCTTCCAGAAGGCCAGGAAGTCATGACTTTGCCCCAAAGCCTCCACCCAGTTAAACATTTAACTCCAACTTTATCAGCTAATTAACAACTTTGGAATTCCTGGAGCATGCAGTCATGTTTATCAAACTAAGCAATATTGAAAAATCAGTAGCACACCACACTTAATGGCATTAAATTAGAAGACAACCAATAACAAGATATAAACACACACTGCCTGTAACAACATATTAGTGATTTCTTATTCAAGGACTTAATGGGTCTACGGTTAGAGTGAACTATCAAGAAAACAATTCTTGATAGTTTTTAGCAAATTATCTAAAACAGAATATTGAATGTCTTTAGGCTTAAAGGATGGTTGGGAAAATTGGAGATTATGATGGTGTGAAGTCACAATGCTGGTGGGACTGTGGTTGAATATTGAATGAACAAATTAACACAAACAACTTTGTGAAAAATTGATTAGAAGCCCCTAAGTTCAATAATTTCAATAAGTGAAAGCAAAAACACAGAGGGCTCCATTTGCATGCAACAGCTCAATAAAAAAAGTCATGTCTTTAGCAACACCATTAAGAGATATATATTGTAATACATACCCTAAAGTGAATTAATTAGGGCCTGCTAAGGAAGCAGGCTTGGGGAGTGTGGGAAACTGGGGACTTTGATGGTGGTAAGGACACATTGGTGTTGGAACTGGTGTTGAAATATTGAATACCTGAAACACATGTGTTGGAACAATTTTGTAAATCATGGTGTTTAAATGATTTTTTTAAAAATTAAAAAAATGTATGACTCCTTGTGTCGTTTTATTGATCGAGGATCTGTGATTTACAATACTGTTAATGACTGTTTCTCATGCACAAAATTCCAGCAGCACGCTCTAACAAGTGTAACCACCTCCCTACCTCAAGGACGAGAAAGCCTCTTCATTTCAAGCAATCTCTGTCCCATCAACAAAATTGTATGAATCAGCTCTCCCATTGTGTTTCCTTTGAATATTTGACTAAATGATACAATCTTTAATGTAAAATATCTGAAGAGTTAATATATATAGATCGGTATATCAAAAGATTGATCGATCAATAAATCAATCTATCGATAGATTGATAGAGAAATAGATATTTTATTATATCAACTTACTTGAGATATATAATTACAAAGCCGTTCATGATTGGGTTTCAGTGAATGTTGCAGCGCCCATCTCTCCAATGGTGCACATTTGCCGCCACTAATGTCCCCAGATTCCCTTGTCCACCCCACCCCATCTTTCACCCCTACTTGCCTCTATAGCAAACAATTTTCTTCTCCCTCTCTCTCTCTTTCTCTCTTCTCTTTTTGCGCATTGTGTTTTGTATTGCATACACTGTGGGTTATGCATGGTAATGATACATTTTTGTGTATCATTAAGTGCAGGTCTGAGAAGTGACATTCTGTATCTATTCCTTTCCTTCTGACTGGTTTAGTTCATCATATTATCTTCTAGTGTGGTCTCTGTTACTGCAAATTGCATGGTTATGTTCTTTCTTAGAGTTACATAGTATTCCTTTGTTCAGATATGCCACAACTTGTGGATCCTTTTATCCTTAGTCTCCAAATAAACTTTTAATATTGGTTTATATCTAACCCAAAAGGAGTATATACCTATCAATATACTGCTCACTAATAGCCATTGACTAATGACAAGTTCATATTATTTCGTGAATTTTCAACCATGTTCAAATGAAGAACAATGTAGCATTTGGGGTTGTTGGGGGGCAGTGTCTTTGGGTCACACATGGTTGTTCTCAGAGCTTATTCCTGACTGTGCTTAGGGACCACTACTGGCAGAGATAAGGTGATCAGGGGGTCATATGGGATTCCTGAATAGAAGCCAGGTTAGCTTCAATCAGGAAAATGCTTTATCTAATATACAATCTCTTTGGTTCCTATGTAGCAATGTTTGAACAGGTTGAAAACAGATAGTTAGATGATTTTTTCTTCTAATTACTCTCATCTTTAGGAAAGCAGTGCATATCACAAGAAAATCTTTTGAATAAGGGAAGAAAAAAACTAAGTTTGATCACTCTATCCACTGCTAATGTTTAACTCATTGGCCTTCTCAAGTCAAGAGATTTCTTCTTTGTTCATCTATATATGTAATTTATATCCACATATAATTAAATTAGAAAATCCATATAAATCACCAAGAATAAGTAAATCAAAATGGAAGTATGACATAGCTTAGTTTTACCTTCTATAAATTGGAATATTGAACAAACAAAACAAAAACGAATGTTTTCCTAAAATATTCTCAGTGGGGTAGAAATAAGCATTATATTCTGCTTTTCATTTTTATTATTATGCATTACTTTCATTTTTCAAGTCAATACTTTCATATTTCCCTAAAATCCTGCATATAAGGATTACATCAGTATCAGTTGTAAGTTACCACAAATTGTCAAATGATTTTGATGCTCATTTCATCATAAATATTCACAATTATATACTAATTTTATAAAAAGTTCACTTTTCTCTTTTTTACTTTTTTAAAAACTTTCCTAAATAGAATAAAAATTAACATATGATTATATTTTAAGAAATTCATTTAAATACATATCCATTATAGGCAATATAATATAAGAAATTTTATAGGATATTTGATATTTACTTCCTTCATGGCCACAATAAAATGTAAAATATTACTATAATTGATATTTTTCTTCAGACATTAAGTGGAGCCTATCAGACCAGAAAGGCATTATTTAATAGCTGATAATAAGAGGAAGAGGTCTTACTGGTGTTTGATTTAGAAAATGACTAATAAAGTTTTCTTATAAGTTAGAACACTATATGGTTCTTGAAGAAAATATAGTAATCAAAAAGAATTATATGATTCCCAACAACCATACCCTAAACATAAGTTTAATGCATCCTAAGCTTTCAGATAAATTCACTATTCTTTTGGGGGCGGAGCGATAGCCCAGCGGGTAGGGCGTTTGCCTTGCACTCAGCTGGCCCATGTCGGCCGGGTTCCATCCCCGGCATCCCATATGGTCCCCCGAGCACTGCAGGTGTAATTCCTGAGTGCAGAGGCAGGAGTAACCCCTGAGCATTGCCGGGTGTGACCCAAAAAGCAAAAAAAAAAAAAAGAATTCACCATTCTTTTAATAACTCAGCATATGAACAAAAAACTGTAGGTCATTTGATAAAGAAAAGGGAAGTAGATAAGCTAAAACTTGAGTGTAGGTTTTATAAGTAGCTATCTATTGGAAGCGCACCTGTGAAAGTTTAGAGTTCTACTTAGAAAACTGTAATGTTTCTCTGTTGCTGTAGTTGAAATGTTGTCACTCTAGTCTCT
This sequence comes from Cryptotis parvus, assembly GCA_021461705.1. Taxonomy (NCBI): domain Eukaryota; kingdom Metazoa; phylum Chordata; class Mammalia; order Eulipotyphla; family Soricidae; genus Cryptotis; species Cryptotis parvus. The sequence goes on along the minus strand of JAJIBD010022816.1, from coordinate 62,004 downwards.
CCTGTGTAAATAGTACCAGATGTATTCAAGTCAGACTGCCTTTTAAAGGAAAATAAATAAATGCAACAAATATTTACTGTCATTTCTTATTATTTCCCTTGACTGAAAACATAGCAAACATAATAAATCTTGTATTTTCCCACAAACTAGTTTGAACGTTCAAATATATACAACACTCACATATAGAAATAGAGCACTGCAAGATGATTCTACCTAGAAGGGAACTGGTTTCCAACACGTGCTTCCCAGGGAATTCAGTGGTGCACAGAGACAGCTAAGATTTTATAGATCATTTACAATTGGAAGTTTAATTTTTTTTAAATAATTTTCAGGACTCAGGAAATAGCTCAAAGGGTGGAGCCCTGTACTGCACCTTCAAGGCTCCAATTCAATACTCAGAGCTCTATGTCCCTTCCATTCCACTGCCGACGTGACACCGATGGCCTCCAGAAGCACAAGATAATAGCAGCTTTGGTCACCAAGCCAGGCCACTTACCCAGCAGGCACATAGTGCCATAAAGTATCACCAGCAGTGATCTTTTGATCATTGTGCCCCAAGGAACCCTAGGGAGCTGCCTCCAAAAATCATTTTATCACTGAAAGACATTTTATCACTAAAGACAAAGTCATAATGAAATATTAGTTTCATTATTTTTTCCTTTTTTTAAAAGATATTTATTTTTTATTTTTTTTATTTTTTGGGTCACACCCGGCAATGCTCAGGGGATACTCCTGGCTCTGCACTCAGGAATTACTCCTGGTGGTGCTCGGGGACCATATGGGATGCTGGAGATCGAACCCGGCCAGCACAGGCTGGCCACGCAAGGCAAATGCCCTACCCACTGGGCTATCGCTCCGCCCCTATTTTTCATTTAAATCAATAACAAAGCCGAGTTATTTCCTCTTGCTCATACACCACACAAATCACCTCTGGTTCATCACTGATTTGCTCGAGCAGGCACCAGTAACATCTCCACATGACTTGTCTCATGCAAGTAGAGCCCAAGGGCACCTGCTTGCTCCAGGAACATAAATACAAATACACAAAATATTTTTAACATCTAAATGATTATTTTGAGTCCACTTAAAAAAAAGTTCATGGCAGTTATCCTGACTTTCAGATCAATGAATAGGAAAATGTAAATAAGTATACTCAAAGATGCATATCAGAATGAACATATGAATACATTTAAATGAAATAACTGAGACGTAGAGGTCACGACGTGATTATAAGGATTGTATTTATAATCAAGTTCTGGCTTCATGTGCAAAGTAGTGCTCAAGAAAACAAATGTTAGGAAAATATTTCAGTGCATCTGAAAGTGCCAGGGCTGCAAGGAGCAGCTGACCGGACAGGGCGGGGGCCTCTCACCCTCCACCAGCCATTTGGTTCTCCCCAGAGCTCTAGTAGCAGCGCTGAGTCACAGGGGGAAAGACCTTGCCAGAACCTTCCAGGCTAAGAAGGTCCCTTGACCACATGGTCACCTGCATGGAGAGTTCTGTTCATGAAACCACATTCGGGTGTGGACCACTTGTACGCGTGGGGATCAGTAATGAGCCAGTGCTATGCGGGCTGGACAGGTCTGCGTTAGGACAATGGGGGAGGGTCCTCTGCCCCCGGGCTGGCGGGGAGACCACCCTGGGCTCAGTTTCCAGCCTCAGTGTCCTCTACTGCACCCCTGCACATGGGCCTGGACACTAGGAAAGGCCGTGGGCTTCTCTGGGTCCTGCGTCAGGTTCTCCCTTTCCTGAGGGATTCAGTCTGAGCTCCCTCAAGGGATAGCCAGCTGCAAGGAGCCCAGGCCAGCTGCCTAGGGCGTCTCTGGGCGGCACCCAACAAAGGTGGGGCTCAAGAAAGAACAGGCACACACAAAGGGCTGAGCCCTGGGGGGTTCCCATGAGCCCCCAGTCCTGCCTCTCAACAAACTGTCAGACCGTTGGGGCTCTTGAAAAGGGCCTGGAAGAAGCTCCTGGAGAAGCAGGCTGAAATTTCCGTGATATCACCGCTTTAGGATGCTATTTGGTTAATCACCCGAGGCACCAGTGGGATGCCTGAGTCCCCATCCAGTCTTCTGCTCCAGCACCACATGGCCACGTCCACCAGCCAATAAGGCCACGCCCACCTGCCCTCACCAGGCCACGCCCCCACTGCCTATAACGGCCATGCCCATGAACAGTCTTGCCAGGTAGATGGACTCTGAAGCCAATGGCCTCAGTATTCTGAGGCGCAGTGCAGAGGCCCACGGAAACCAACGTTTTGGGTGCTTTTTTTACAAGATGTAACCGAAACTGGGAAACAGACCCCCCCAGACTCCTCAACTGGTAACTGCATACTTTCGTGTGTGTGTGAGCCCAGATGCATGGCACTCACTTCTAGCTCTACAATAGTTCCAGAAGGAAGTGGGTTTATTCTTCTTTTTTATCTTCCTTTCTTAAATGTAATCTTTAGCAAGGTGCTGCAGGTGTGGCTGCAGTGCCAGTCTGATGGGCAGGTGGCAGACAGGAGATAGGCTTGTTTACACCCAGGTCTCTGCCCGTGGACCATGGATGGTGGATGGTCTGACATAGAAAAAGACTGGGCCCCTGGGATAAACCCAGAGCCACGGCAGAGCCTTGCAAACTACCCGTGGTGCATTCGATATGCCAAAAACAGTAGCAATAATGGACCTCATTCCCAATGAGAAGTTATTGGTGCCCACTGGAGCAAATCGATGAACAACAGGAAGTGAAGTGATTCAAGTGAGAGGAAAATATTAGAAGAGTGTTTACTAAAAGATAATAAAGCCCTTCATAAAATCTAGAACAATACCTAAAATGTAACTACAACACAATAAAAAAAAAACAGGGGAAGGAGATGTATAACCATCTTACTAAAAAATCCTTTCATGTACAAGTTGATCCTGTCCAGAGCTCCCAGATCTTTAAGCATTAATTGATATTCTTTTAGCCACTATTGTAGATTCCTAGCACAGTTTTTCTTTCTAGGTTCACACAGTTGTGCTTTGTAAAATTTTGTATTGTTCATCACTTGCATGCCAGTCTGTCTTGGAGTCAATAATACTTCATCTATGCTAAATACTTTCATCCAGGAATTTCTTAGAATTCACTTGGATAAATCTTAGATGGCTCAATGCAATAAGAATCTATAAAGTGCTTAAAGCCTTCTTAAGGCATATTTAATATTATAAAAGTCTGAGATGACATCAACTTTGATATAAATGAGAGGAAAGATGCTAGCCAGCAATTTCAAGGTTTCATCATTAAAGAGAAGAAACTCTTGAACTTCTAAAAGGTTTACTTCATGGACTAATTTTTTTTTAAAAATTTGATTTAAAACTTATACAGTCACTCACTCTTATGAGCATTTAAGACTTTGTTGCTTATTACTTTTGTGATCGTCTCATTTTATTTTCCCAAAGGGGCCAATAAATTCATGTTTTTATCCCTAGCCCCATCACAATTTTTCTGATTCTCCAACTCAAACTCAGCTTATTCATTGCTGTTCATTTTCATTCTCTGAATGTTTGTCTGTCTGACTGTCTGTCTCTATCTATAACCCTAAAACCTAGGGTTAGGGTTAACAACTTTTAGTGAACTGGTCAAATGTATTCAACACAATACCACATATATATAATGCAAATAAATGCAGTCATTCTATATCTGTCTTTTTCCTTCTGGCTGATTTCACTCAACAGTTTTAAATTTAACTCTATCACCCTGTTACAATCTCCAACACACCAGGAGTAAAGCCTCAATTATAGCCATGTAACATCTCAAACTCTTGTATACTGATAGACCAAGGACCACATCACATTTAAGAGATGCAAGTATAAGGCACCCAATAACAAAATATATAGTCTAAATGCATATCCTGTAACAATGTATCAGTAATTTCTTATACAAAGGGCTTAATGGCTCAATGGCTCTATTGTGAGATTGAAAAATCCTCATTAACATTCTCCTATGAAAACATTTGTTGACTGTATTTAGCAAATTAGCTCTATCAAACAATATATATAATAAATTAGTGAGGGTCTTCTTAGGACAGTGATTGGGAAAATTTGAAATAATTGTGATCCACAGTTGCAATGGTGGTAGGTTTGGTGTTGAATAGTTGTAAGAAATTAACATGAACATCTTTGTTAAAAATTGAATAGAAAACCACTATGTTTTATAAATTCAATAAGTGAACACAATAGATGGTCCAAGTCACACTTAACAACTCAGTAAAAAGGTCATGATATTAGTCGTAACATTCCAAGATATATGTTGTAATAAACAATATAATTAGTGCCTGCTAAATATAAGAGCCCATCAACCATCCAGGGCCGATGGGGCAGAGCTCTGTGTATAGGAAATAGTGGGAAATGAAGGTCTTCAATGGCGGTACAGGCATATTGGTGGTGGGAATGGTGTTGGACTACTGAATACATGAAACAATTGTACTGTGAAAAACTTTGTATATCATGGTGTTTAAATAAAGTTTAAAAAATAAAAGAAAAAGGAAAAAGTGCCAATGGCAGATATTATTAAATAAATACATACATACAAATATGCATACATACACGCATACATAAAAATAGAGATATAAGAATAAGCTGTAAGCACAGCAGGATGTGACTCAAAACACCACCACCAAGGACAAAAATTGCTCTTCATTACAGTTTCTTATGAATCACATTTCATAGGTGGAATTTAACTTTTATTAATTTTTATTGTATTTTTTGCTCTTGACATGACCGTCCCTGAAACCAGGAATCATGACTGCTTTAACTTAATTTTGAACTTAAGCTCACATTTGCTTGACATACAATATTTGAAGAATTAATCAATGAATAAATGTATGAGACTATCATAAGTATAAAAGTATAGAACATATATCACTGTATCACTGTCTTCCCGTTGTTCATCTATTTGCTCGAGCGGGCCCCAGTAACATCTCCGTATGTCCTGTCTCATGCTAGTAGAGCCCAAGGGCATCTGCTTGCTCCAGGAACATAAAGAGCCACAATCCATTTTGGAATGAGGTCTATAATTGTTACTGGTATTTGGCATATCAAATACAACACGGGTAGCTTGCCAGGCTCTGCCGTGCAGGTAGCATACTCTTGCAGTCATCTCTAAGTCCAGCATTTAATAATGAACCGTGCGGCCGCAAGCGGCCGCAAATCCAACTGTGATAGGCTAGTCTGCTGGGTGGAGTTCTGATGAGAGAGAAGTCCGGATGTGGAAAATGGAGGCCCTCATGGAGTGGGGGGGTCGTCTGGCTTGTTGCAAGGCTCTGCTGGGATGGCGGGCCAGGGCTAGAACCCGCCATCTCTCCTGGGCGCATTGTATATATATATATATATATATATATATATATATATATATAACTATTATATACAGGTCTTTTATATATAGCCTTTATATATAAACTTTGCTTTTCTTGAGGGCCTGAGGTGCTTCTAAGGAGGCCCTCCTCCTGGATACTCCAGAACAAGCGGGTCTGGGGCTCAAATTGAGAAGTAAAGGATGCTGTGCTGTTCCATTCCTGTGGTACATGCATTATCTGGACCACTCTGGCAGAGCTAGAATTTCTTCAGGCTTGTTTCCAGCAGGGATGCTCAGGAGACCATGTGGTACTGGGAACTGAACCATAATTAGCTGTGTGTAAGGCGATTTTCTTAATTCCTGCAGTATTTGGTCCAAACCTCCTTTGCTCCTTTTAATAAAACTATCAAGAAATGTTGTGCACCCCCCAAAAAATGAGACTCTCCATTTAATAGAAATAAAGACTTGCTTGGGTCTGAGTTTAGATAATTATACACTTTGAATATTTTAGAACATAAATTATCATATTAGTTTGCGTTTCATGGGTATTTTTATTCTAAAGAATTTAATATTTGCAAGTATATTATGATTTTCCTTTGAAAACAGATAGCAAGTAAGTTCAGAAATTCTCAAATAAAATAGTCAGTTGCGGTATCATTAAGTTTATTTCCTTTCCCATTTTCATTACTATCACTGTCAAAATAATAGATTCAATTTGTGTTATGTTCTCATTACAACTTTGAATGAGGCATCGGGATTTTAATGCCTCATATTTTCAAAGAATTAGAGAGCATGCTGTATTATGCTGACCTTTTCAATATTCCATATAAATGAATTACTAGAAAGCACTTTTGAGAAAATGTCTTTGTGTCCCAACTATCCTCCCCAGACAGAAACCTCTTTCTCTCTTTAATTGGGTAGCGGAGCAAAAGACATTGTCAAATCAGATATAAGTAATGAAGAGGTTATAGAGTTGTATTGATGATTGTATACAAAGACATAGAATGCAAATAAATTCATACATGTATATTAAATATATACAAAAGCATAATATTAAATTATATTTATTATGATTTAATACAGCTATACTTAAATATAATTAAGTGTAAAATAATTCATTTCATTTATTAAATATATTGGTACCTCTAGCAGTTACATTCTCAAGTTGAACACCCATAAGAAAGATAAAATTACATATTATTAATTTAGGAAAACATTTCCTATTCAAATTTATTTAATATAAGCTGAAACTAGAATTTAAGTTTGTAAATGAATAATTATACCTTCATTATAATATAATTTTCTTTTTTTCATGTTATGATTTAGAAAACTAGCTCCACTTGAATATACTAAAATGGATAGCATAAAAATAAGAAAATATTATTTGACATTTACTCAGAACTTATCAAATGCCACTTATTAACAGTCTACCTATATTAGATTATTATTTACCATCACAGCCCAAAGCAGCAATACACTGCATGCACAGAACTGTGTAGTTCCCAGCTAAGAATACTTACAAAGCACAGAGGTTGCTCCAGAACCCAGTTTGATCCTGTAACCATGCTCTTGGTCAGCACTGCTGAATGCAACTGCTGGAGACATCCTTGAACAAAGCAAATCTGCATCTACCAGGAGGAGCTTTCAGTCAAGATACCTGGTTGGCCCCATTTCAGTGCCTTGAGCAGAATTTGAGAAGTCTTCCTCCAAATAATAGGAACTTGTATGTTTCCTTTTGTTTTGCTAGCTTTGCTTTGGCCTGGGGTCTATACCCAATAGCCCTCAGAACTTACTCCTAGCTCTGGGCTCAGGAGTCACTCCAAGTGGTTTGGGGGTGATATACATATGCTAGGAATGAAACTTGGTGGGTGTTCAAGGCAAGCACCTTACCCCTATAATAATATCTCTATGGCACCAACACTAGTGTAATTTTACTGGCCAAAAGAAAAATACTCAATTTAAAATTAGACATGCAAAACAATCATTCAGTACTACTTGATTGTAGGTCCCCTAATTAAAACTTCAAATCACACTTTCTTCTTTACTTTACCTAATACTGATGCGTACTCTACAGACACCTAAAACAGATTTCCACATTTTAATATAGAATTTAAAGACTATAATTTCCTGTATCTTCTTTGTAGATTTTGAGGGCTTAATTGCTATGTTATGGCTGCACTTATCAGAAAGCATTGAAAAGTGTTAATTACTTTGTACTTTGGTTAGTTATGAATGCATGCAAAATTTAACTTTTTCCCTAGAAGCAAATAAAGTCCACATTTATTATGTTACATAAAAGTTATGGAATGATTTAAAATAATTAAACCAAAGGCAGTGATACTCCAAGTTTTAAATATTCGTATGATTTATAAAAAGGAATCTTGGAATAGGCTTATTGTAATATGAACAAATATTAGCCAGGAATGGAACATATGTATTGGCTTATTGCATATGTAAACATGTATTTATACACCTATGAAAGCAGGTAATTTGTCTGATACAAAAATAATTGGGAAAGTCAACAATAGATTGTTTGTGTGGGGTCACACCCAGTAGTACTCAGGCTCTGCTCACCTAATTGTGCACTTCGGAGATCACTCATTTTAGGGCCAGGGGACCTTATGCAAACCTGGGTCTGGCATCCATGTCTGCTGTGTTTAAGGCAAGTGCTATGTACTATTGCTCCAGTCCTGGTTAGTCTACTTTTAGCATCTTGAGAAACCACTTAACTATTATTATAAGGGGCTATATCATTCTACATTAACAATTAAAAACTAACAGAGGCTCCCTTGACTCTCCATCACGATTATTTGTTTGTTTATGTTCTTTGTAATTGTAGGAATTTCCCCACAGGAGGGCGGTTCTATCTCCTTTTGATTTTTAATCTGAATTCACTAAATTCATATTATACGTAAATTATAGGTGAGGTTTTCCATATGCCTATTGTCCTCTTTGAAGACTTGTCTTACCATCTCTCTTATCCATTTTGGAAAAGTTATGAATTTTTATTGCTGTTGAGTTTTATGGGTTCATTACATTCATTGTCTATGGGCTGCCTGTTGAATGTACAATGTGCATGTATTTTCTCACATTCCATAGGATGTCTTTTTTTTAACTGATATAAATATTTGCTATGCAAAACTATAAAGTTTAATTATTCTCAGATGTTTATGTTTGTCTTTGTTTCCCTTACTGTTGGAGTAAAATCCCCAAAAGATATTTATGAAGACAATATGAAGCTGTATTTATCTTAGAGTTTCCTTGATTTATTTCATGGTTTCAGATCTTAGATACACATATTTAATCCATTTCAAAATAATCTCCGTGTTTGGTGTTTCATTTTTTTTTGGCACATGCCTATCTAATTTCACCTACAATATTTGCTGAGACTTTATTTTCTCCATTTTATGTCTGTCGTTTATACTCTCTATTTTTAGTGATTCTTGCTAAATGTTTGCAGTTTTTTAATCCATTTGAAGAACCTACTCTTGGTTTTATTGATCTTTTGTATTATATTTTTATCTCTAACACGTTATCACTGTATCACTGTCTTCCCATTCATCATTGATTTGCTCAAGCGGGCTCCAGTAACATCTACATATGTCCTGTCTCATTCTAGTAGAGCCCAAGGGCATCTGCTTGCTAACAAGTTATATTCACTTCAAATTATGCTATTCATTATTTACACTGTGTTTGGCTTCATGTATTATTTTTCAGTTTCTTTTACCATTAAATGGTTTATGTATTCGAAACTTATCTTTTTCATGCTGTAAGCTTGGATCATTATGACCTCTTAGCACTGCTTTTGCTGCCTCCCAAATGCTCTAATGGTATCTCCTGTTTGATTGGTATCTCCATTTTTGTTTGTTTCTTAATTTCCTGATTGAGCTAATAGCTCTTTACTAGCACAGCTTTTAGTCAGCATATGTTTGATTCATCTATTGTTTGTAGTTTTATGTTATTATTATCAATAAACAAACTTTGTATGATTTCATTGTGTATGTGTGTGTGTCTGTGTGTGTGTAATCCTTTATTTTCTGGTCAAAATATAGCTATCCTAAATGTTCTATGTGCGAATGATACCCATGTCTATTTGCTTGGCTTTGGGGATACTGTCTTGTTGACTTGTAAGTTTATCTGTTCGAATCCTTCATTTACACTTCTGTTTCTTTGATTTTTCTCACCAACCGAAAGATGTGTTGGTGAGAATGGAGTCAAAGTGCCTAACTATTACTGATTAAAAGCAATATCACCTTTATTTCTGTCATTAATACATTATAGCTCTTATGATCCATAATTTTATACACATATATTACTAATTGTTATCGTTTTAGTCTATCCTTTGGTAATAATATAATGGCATGAATCAACCTTTTCATGTTCTGTTTATGTAGCTGGAAGTTTATTATATTGACATAATTATGGCTGCTCTCCTCTGTTTAGGGATTAGTATCTGAGCCAGCAATTTTGCACTGAGAAGTGGGATTTTCTTGCCAGCTTGGTGTTGGATTACCTTTTGTCTTTGTCTCCTACACAGGTGTCTCTCTCCTAACCAGATTGAGTGACTTGGCAGTCCTGGGTTTTGTATTATAAGTGAAATGTTGTTTTCTCTTTACTATATTCCCTTTGCATATTCTTATGTTAGAGCAATGTTCTTTTGTATAGACACAGGAAGACAGTTAAGGCTATGCATTTGTAATATAGAGTTAATTAACTCCAAAATATTTACTCTTGGGCATCCATCGTATTTCCTAACTTTAACCTCAATTGCCCTTAGATTGATTCTAGTTCCTTACACCCCAATAGAAGGGTCCTTTTTGCTGGACTTTCATGGACCCAGAGCGAGCTTTGAGAAGCTACTCTGGCCTCAACATGGACAGGCTAATCATGATAAGCAGTACAATAAGGTAAAAACATGGTCATGAAATAACCACTGTCCTGACCCAAAAGCAAACAACATCAGACTCTGTTATGGTTAAAAAACTAAGCTGGACTGAGAACTGTAGTATGCAATATATAATAAGATGTCCCCAGGAAAAGCCACCCTTTGCCATGAGTCCAGAGTAGCCATTTTAAGCTAATCCTGGGTGTAGATAAATGCCTGCATCTCATACTGTGTTTATACAAAATAACTAGAAATATTATTTAGATAGATGATGGACAACAGGCAGATGGGGCGATAGTTGCCAATGTCATGAATGTCTCCCTACAATATTGTGGGAGATATTCACTCCAATCTGGTTAGGGAGAGAACACCAGCTGTGTAGGAGACAAAGACAACAGGTAATCCAACACCAAGCTGGGAAGAAAATCCCACTTCTCACTGCAAAATTGCTGGCTCAGATACTAATCCCTAAACAGAGGAGAGCAGCCATATTTTTTCTCAATATAATAAACTTCCAGCTACATAAATAGAATATTTATGTGAATGTCTCCCCTAGCAGAAAACTAGATGAAGGACAACCATGCGAGCAAGCAGGCTTCGGAAAGGATTCAGCACAATCAACCATATCCACACAGTAACCAAGCTCATTGAGGTTTGTATGGAGTACAAGATGCCGCTCTGTCTCACGTTCATTGATTTACAGAAAGCCTTTGATTCTGTGGAGACTGAAGCAGTCATCGAAACCCTAGCAAAACAGGGTGTTCAAACCCAATACATCAAGATCCTTCGTGAGCTGTATTACGGATTCACCACCAGGATCTCACTATTCTACAAAGAAGTGATCACTGATGTCAAAGAGGGTTCGACAGGGGTGATACCATTTCACCAAAACTCTTCAGTGCCACCCTCGAGAACATCATGCAACAATTAGAATGGGAAGGAATGGGAGCAAAGATAGATGGTTGGCAACTACACCACCTCCGCTTCGCTGATGACATCGTTTTAATAACACCAAACATTAGCCAAGCGGCACAAATGCTGGCTGACTTCGACCAAGAATGTGGAAAGATAGGTCTACAGCTGAATCTAAAGAAAACTATGATCATGAAAAATGAACTAGTTCCTGAGGCCCCATTCACTCTCAATGGAACAAGCATCTCTGAATGCAGCAGTTATGTGTACCTAGGTCGAAATCAACATGATGAGCGACATAAAACCCTGAGCTGCGCAGGAGGAAGAGCGGCATGGAATGCCTTCAAAGGCATCGAAGAAATAGCTAAAAAGGACAAAAGAACTTCCCGGCTCAGGGCACATCTCTTCAACTCCACGGTTCTCCCTGCATTAACATACGCCTCAGAGACCTGGGCCCTAGGAAAGCAGGATGAGAATGCTATTCGGGTCTCCCAGAGAGGAATCGAAAGAGCTATGCTTGGAATATCACGCCTCACTCAAGTGAGAGAAGGAATCCGGAGTTCTGACCTCCATTGCTATTCCAGAATCAGGGACACTGTCTCGTTTGCCAAGGCATCGAAAATCAGATGGGCTCGACATGTAATGAGATTTGGAGACAACCACTGGACTAGAGCCATTACCGACTGGATCCCACGGGATGTCAAAAGATCACATTGCCACCCACCTACAAGATGGTCAGACTTCCTTGTCAAGACCCTGAAGGAGCGGTTTCAGGCTCTTCATATTCCTGAATCAACCAGATGCCATTGGGCTACATTGGCACGTGATAGGGTCCAATGGAAATGTTACTGGAGCCTGCTCGAGCAAATCAATGAATAATGGGATTCAAGTGATCATGTGATTATTTAGATAATTGTTTACCAGCAAAGGAAAGGAGAAGACAATAGGCAATATTGTTGTTATGCCCCTTTTGTTCTTAGCAGGACAATAGTCCCAGGGCAAGATTCTTTCTCTGGGGAAGTTCCCTGATAGATAAACTTGGGAAAGAGGAGTTTTATCTTCTTATTGTTCAGGATCAAAGTTCATCCCCTCTTGCAACTCCCAACCCTCAAACTACTGGGAGGGAATATCAAGGGCATATTAAGAGCAACTTTTTTATCTCTATTATTCCCTCTGATTTTCCTGTGATTCACTTGTTTTGACCATCAATATAAGCATTAAATAGGTTCATCTACATTAAATCACATAATTGGGGAGAGAAAGTTTATTACAAACTTCTCCTGACTCTCAAGAAAGGGTCCATATTTTAGTGACTTCTTTTCCAACTGATCTTGGTTCATCAAGAGGGGTTTCTTCACTTTTTGGAGATGCCAGCAAACCATCTTCAGAGAGCCTGGGCTCAGGCTCAGTAATACTTAGCCAAATCAAAAGTGCAAGAACCCACGGGTGAGAGAGAGATACCTTGTGATGCTGTCTGAGTCTCCATGGTTATTCCTAGTGATTAATTTCTATTTGACAAAGGGGATAAAACTTAGCATGCCACACATGCGAGCCAAGTTCTCCTTCACACTGTTTTTAAAGTCTGGGGTTTCTGGGGCGGAGGCGATAGCCCAGCGGGTAGGGTGTTTGCCTTGCAGCGGCCAGCCTGTGCCGGCCAGAGTTCGATCCCGGCATCCCATATGGTCCCCGAGCACTGCCAGGAGTAATTCCTGAGTGCAGAGCCAGGAGTAACCTCTGAGCATTGCCGGGTGTGACCCAAAAAGAAAAAAAAAAAAAAAAAAAAAACTAAAGTCTGGGGTTTCTTCCTTGGCAAAAACCTTGTTGTCCTCCACTCTTCAGGTTTTATTTCTTTTCATTTATTTGTTTCTGAGTTTTGGATCATACCCAGCTGTTCTAAGGGATTACTATTGTCTCTGCAGTCAGGAATTACCACTTAGTTGTGCTCAAGGGCTATATGCAGTATTGGAGATTAAACCCATTCATCTGCATGTAGGTATGCTGTACTATCATCTTCCTGGCAGAGAGACTTCTATTTTTTATACTTAAATCAGATCCTGTATCAATCATTCCTTATTTTGCTGCAATTTAATTCATGGAAGAGGGAAGCAAAAATTCTTCCCCATCCCACTCTGGGGACCCTCTTGATTCTGCCATATAGTTTAGAAGAATAGGTCAAGCATTTCTGCTACATAATGATTATGATTATGTGAGAACTAAGGTTTAGATAAATAGTGTAGAAACATAAGAATCCATAATGCACCTATATAAGATTTAGCACTTCTCCTCTAGCAAAATATACAATAAAATAAATCTTATAAATTGTATTTTTAATCGATTAAGTTTTTCCTTTTTTTGCTTTTGTTGCTTTTTGGGTCACGCCTGGCAATGTTCAAAGGTTACTCTTGGCACTGCACTCAGAAATTATTCCTGGCAGTGCTATGGGGACCATATGGGATGCCGTGATCGAACCAGGTCAGCCACATACAAGGAAAATGCCTTACCTGCTGGACTATCGCTAAGGCCCCAATGCATGAAGTTTTTCTTAAGTACAGAAACATTCAATAAAAGAAAGGCCTAATGAGAAAAGATGCGTAGCAGTTGAAAAGACTTCTTTAACAGAAAGACAATGTGATAAAAATATAATTTCTCTCAAAATTAATAAAGTTAATGTAGCTCTTATTAAAATTCTAACAGGATCAACAGTTTAGGGGGATTAGATAAATTTATCTTAAATTTATGTAGATTTAAAACTAAGAATAGGCAAGAAAATTATGAAAAGTAATGGTGAGGGCAGACTTACAACAGATAATCAGAATATGCTATTAAGAATTTACAGTAAAATGTGCAGAAAATAAGGAGCTACAGTGAAAGAATATGAATATTTAGTGTAATAGCAGGTTTTGATATTTTCATTAAATTATCATTTTCTGTACTTTCAGTTCAGTTTTCTTTTTTCCTGCTTCACCCATTTCTCTTAACTTTCATTTAGAATTCCTCGTGTTTATTTTTTATTTTTTTATTTATTTATTCCCCTTCCATCACGTTTTGTTTTAGCGATCCATATTTGAATTCTATGTCCAGGAATGTACCGTGGCTTTCTTCCAAGAATAAACTAAAACCCTAAATCATAAAGACTAGATATAAAAAAACTTTTCTCCCTCATAATGGAATAACCTTGTCTGGGTGTTTAAACACCAAGGTAAGTCAATCAAACTATAATTGACTCTAATTAGGACTCCCACAAGCCCTTCATCTTTTGTAAAAGTATCTAAAGTTAAGAAGAGGTGAAAAAATTCATCTATGACTAAAGTATTTAGAAATCTGATCTCACAAAAATTCTGAATCAGTCTATGTTTATATATATAAAGAATTGGTCTCAAAAACCAGAGCATTCCCAACATATCAAGACAATAGATGGACCCCTTAAAACATTTGTGGTCTGTTAACCAGTTTTCAAGAAATTATACCACGTTATATTAAGCATGATGTTTAGGCACTCAATTGCACTTCATTGATATCTCAGTTGTGATCTTTCTTATGGTAAATGTTTAATAGAATTTTGTTTGCTAGCATCTTTGAGGTAGGGTATAAAAGAAAAGATAAGGGACTGGAGTGATAGCACAGCGGGAGGGCATCTGTCTTGCACTTGGCCGACCCAAGTTCCATCCCGGAATCCCATATGGTACCCAGAGCCACCACCAAGAGTAGGTCCTGAGTGCAGATCCAGGAGTAACCCCTGAGCATTGCCAGGTGTGACCCAAAAACAAATAAAAGAAAAGATTTGATAAATAAATAAGTACCAATAGATTGTAAGGAAGAAATGTTAGTAGTTTTGCCAGGGGTTATAGTATAATACCACGGTATCCCTAAGTTATATAAAGATTTATAAGTAGATATTAAAGTTACTTCAATTATAAAGCAAAATAACTTGTATCACTTGTCCTCCCATTGCTCATCAATTTGCTCAAGTGGCCACCAGTAACATCTCCATATGTCCTGTTGTGTGCTACTGAAGCCCAAGGGCAACTTCTCTTTCCAGGAACATTAAGAACCTCAAACATTCCTTCAGGTCATGCGAATGAGGTCTATAATTGGTACTGGTTTTTGGCATATCAAATACAACATGGGTAGCTTGCCAGGCTCTGCTATGAGGGTGTTATACTTTTGTAGTAGCCTCTCATCTTGTGCATGTATTGGTAAAGCAAATTAGTTAAAAAATATCATGGAAAATGGTATTTTCTGCCAAAGGGCTTTTGCACTTAAATGTATTTTCCTTGTTTGAAAACACACAAGTCCATGTCTGCTCTGATTTCAAACTTTCCCTGTAGAAACAAAGACAGATATAACAACAAGGTAAAAGTCTTCAACACTACATGTAATTTTTAAAATGTTATTTGGAAAAACATATTTGTCAAACTAAAACCACTAACACTCTACCACCTAATTAGACACTTTCTATTCTCATTTGGATTCTTATCTCTAAGGTATTATTCTGTAGTGGTAGAAAACAGATGGGATGGCACCAAATTATGCCAAATCCAGAGAGATTCCCAGAGGGCATAGCCTGTTGTCATCTGATAGGACACCAACCTGAGAAGATAAATTATGTCAATTCAATTTGCTATTTCATTTGAAAAGTCAAATCTTTCCTCACAGAATAATTCATTTTTCTCTCTCACATAATCCAGAGAAGAATGATGTGCTTTAGACCCACAGATGACATTGTGCTTTATGGAAATGGATCCACCGCAAAAGGCAAATGTGAAAAGTTTCTTATTCACAATACTGACTAAAAAGTACAGGAAAAGGCAGAAGGAATCCAGAGCATTAAATTGTAAGCAATGATTGTTTTTGGTTGGCAGAACAGTGTAACAAGGGCCTGTTGTTTTATAATACAGAGTGAGGAGCTATTCACTATTAAACATGCCTCCTATGGCTGGTTGAATGCACTGAAATCACCCTAGGAAGGGCAAAGTGCTTCATGATATTTGATTTCTATTTATGTATTAATTGTCATATTTTAACATGAAGAAGTTGTTAATATTAGGGTATAAGTCAATTCTAGTATCTCTATATATTTCATCAGAGATGGAGTTTTGTATGCACTATACGAAAGTGTTCCTGGTAGAGTTTTGTGATTACAGTTTTCCATCACCATAACCTCTGGACAATTTCCAGAACCATCCACTGCTGCTGCCACAGTATCTCCCATACCACACGTACTAACATTACTCCGATGCTCAGTTCGCTAGGCCAGTTCTCTAGTTCTTTCACCTTAAGTTATTTGTCCTTCCCTTACTATGTCTTTATATCCTCATATGAAGAATATCCTGTATCTGTCTCTCTTCTTCTGAATAACTTCACTCAGTATCATAATCTCCAGATCCATCTGAGCAGGAGAAAGTTTCTTGATCTCATTTATCTTGTACTGTGTGTATACACACACATATATACATACACTACAAAAAATGAAATCATGAAAATTTGTCCTGAAATCGTGAAATCATGAAAATGAAATCATGAAAATTTCAACTATTTGCAAGTATATATATATATGTATGTATATATATACACACATATGTGTGCATATATACACATATGTGTATATATACAGATATATGCACATACACTTATGTCTAGATTTTGGTTCATGTGAATAGTGCTGTCCTGCTGGTTTTCCATTGGGAGGGCACCTTGCATTCGGACAGGTAGCGTGTGAAGAGCCGAGCTAGTGTATTGATGAGTACCGACGGCAGATTCTTCAGATGTTCGGGTCTGACTTTGTCTGGGCCTGGTGCTGTTCCCGCTTTACCGGTGAGATGGCATGTCGGATTTCAGAAGGGAGAACGTTGGGAATGACATATCCATCCTGTGGAATTTGGTATGTGGGCAGGTGGATGTGGCTATCAAAGAGATTTGAGTAGAAGTCCTGGATAATCTTCTCCATTGCCTTTCTGGAAGATGTGATAGATCCATCAGGGCGTCGGAGGGCAGTCATCTTGGTCTTATAGTTGGCGAAGGACAGGCAGGCAGTGCGAATACTTTTCCCGGTTTCTGCTGCATCTTCCAGTATTTCTGCTCTTCTGTCTTTGAGGTCTGCTTTTATCGCTTCTCTGCACTGTTTAGCAAGCTTGGACGTTAGCATTAGGTCTCCTGAACTCGCGCCTTGCCACGTTGGCGAATGAGCTCAAGAGTTTCTGAAGACAAGCGTCCTTTTGTGTCTTTCTCTCTCTCGGCATTCTTCGCACAATCATGGAGGTGCTGAACCAGTCTGTTGTATTCTTCATCGATGTCATCAATGATGGTATCTTCCCATGTTGCGCAATGGTGCCAAAGAGTGCCCAGTTGGTGGTCGTTCTGGGGAGTTCTCTTCTTAAACTTTGCAGCCTTTTCTCCCCGTTGCGGGAAGTAGAATTTTGCACGAAGGAGACGGTGGTCCGATCCTGTGTGGAATTTGGGGATGACAGCAACATCGGTCAGACAAAACCGTCGATTGAAGATGATGTGGTCAATTTCATTGTGGAACTGTCCGCCCAGGGAGATTCCCATGTCCAACGTTTCACTTCAGCTTTCTGAAACTGTGAGTTCCCATGAATAGTCTTGGTGGACATGATGAACTCAGATAGTCTCTCACCTTGTTCGTTCCATTCTAGGCCATGGGTCCCGATGTGGAGTTCTTCAGCCGATCTTCTCGGTCCTATCTTGGCATTAAAATCACCGACTATGATCTTGTAGAAGGTGTGATCTTTTTATAGAACTCCTCCAATTCCATGTAGAATTTCTCAATTTCATCTTCTTTGTATGTGGACGTTGGTGCATAGACAATGAAGATAGAAATTGCTGGCAGTGGGCCACATCTCCTCAAGTGTAATCGTCCTATTCGGTTTGTTAGGCATTCAAATGAATCAATGTTGACAGCCATGTTCGTGTTGACAAGGACACCAACGCCACCGACGCCTCTTTTTGTCACATGTTCCAAGGAACAATTCTTCTCCGTTGTCAAATACTGCATGATGCGACTGATGCCTCCTCGTCTCAGTCAGACCAATGATATCGTACTTGATCTTTTGCGCTTGCACCATCAGATCCTCAATATATGCTTCCGATGCCAGTGTACGTGCATTGAAAGTACAGACAGTCATTTTAGTCCTTCTTCGTTTTGGCAGTCTAGGACAGCTGTGAAATTTTATCAGGCATTGCTTGTTTGCCTTTCTTACTGCTGCCGTATTAAAGGGCTCTTTCGGGGTCAGGAAAATAAACATTTTTGTTACTGGATTTGGCATATCGAACACGCATTGGACAGCTTGCCAGGCTCTGCCATGCGGGCACTATATTCTCATTACTTTGTGGGGCTCTCTCAGAGGGGTGGGTAGAATATGTATGGTAATTCGGAGGTAAGTGCCGCGGCCGCTGTGCGCAGTACCGGGAAAGCTGGTTTCTGCTCTGCCGGGTGTACCTGTGTCTTAGGCTCAAGCATTTCTGGGTTTGAAATACTCTCCTCTGAAGGGCGGGTCTCTGCAGGGCGGGTCCTTGTAGGCTGGGTTTCTGACAAGCTGGGCTGGAGACTGGATTAATCTGTGGGCTGGAGACTGGATTAATATGCTGTGGGGGAGATCTTACCAGCTGCAGAGTGTGGATTGTGACACAGATCGCTGCCAGCAAGGTGTGGGGGTTTCTCTGGGCTCCTCCGAGGCTCCATCGGGATGGTGGACTCGGGTCGGAAGTTGCTCTCGTGGTCCATGGAGTGCAGGGGGTTCAACGGGAAAGCTGGTTTCTCCTCTGCCGGGTGTACCTGTGTCTTAGGCTCAAGCATTTCTGGGTTTGAAATACTCTCCTCTGAAGGGCGGGTCTCTGCAGGGGGGGTCCTTGTAGGCTGGGTTTCTGACAAGCTGGGCTGGAGACTGGATTAATCTGTGGGCTGGAGACTGGATTAATATGCTGTGGGGAGATCTTACCAGCTGCAGAGTGTGGATTGTGACACAGATCGCTGCCAGCAAGGTGTGGGGGGTTTCTCTGGGCTCCTCCGAGGCTCCATCGGGATGGTAGACTCGGGTCGGAAGTTGCTCTCGTGGTCCATGGAGTGCAGGGGGTTCAACGGGGAAAGCTGGTTTCTCCTCTGCCGGGTGTACTTGTTCTACTGTTCAAGAAGGGAGACATTCATGACATCGGCAACTATCGCCCCATCTGCCTGTTGTCTGTCATCTACAAGCTGTTTACACGAGTCATCCTGAACAGGATTAGCAGAACACTAGATGAAGGTCAACCATGCGAGCAAGCAGGTTTCCGGAAAGGATTCAGCACAATCGACCATATCCACACAGTAACCAAGTTCATTGAGGTTTGTAGGGAGTACAAGATGCCACTCTGTCTCACGTTCATTGATTTACAGAAAGCCTTTGATTCTGTGGAGACTGAAGCAGTCATCGAAGCCCTAGTCAAACAGGGTGTTCAAACCCAATACATCAAGATCCTTCGTGAGCTGTATTACGGATTCACCACCAGGATCTCACCATTCTACAAAGAAGTGATCATTGATGTCAAAAGAGGGGTTCGACAGGGTGATACCATCTCACCAAAACTCTTCAGTGCCACCCTCGAGAACATCATGAGACAATTAGAATGGGAAGGAATGGGAGTGAAGATAGATGGTCGGCAACTCACACCACCTCCGCTTCGCTGATGACATCGTTCTAATAACACCAAACACTAACCAAGCGGCACAAATGCTGGCTGACTTTGACCGAGAATGTGGAAAGGTAGGTCTACAGCTGAATCTGAAGAAAACTATGTTCATGAGAAATGAACTAGTTCCAGAGGCCCCATTCACTCTCAATGGAACAAACATCTCTGAATGCAGCAGTTATGTGTACCTAGGTCGAGAAGTCAACATGATGAATGACCTAAAACCTGAGCTGCGCAGGAGGAAGAGAGCGGCATGGAATGCCTTCAAAGGCATCGAAGAAATAGCTAAAAGGACAAAGAACCTCCGGCTCCGGGCACATCTCTTCGACTCCACCGTTCTCCCTGCATTAACATATGCCTCAGAGACCTGGGCCCTACGAAAGCAGGATGAGAATGCTATTCGGGTCTCCCAGAGAGTCATCGAAAGTGCTATGCTTGGAATATCACGTCTCACTCAAGTGAGAGAAGGAATCCGGAGTTCTGACCTCCGTCGCTATTCCAGAATCAGGGATGCTGTCTCGTTTGCCAAGGCATCGAAAATCAGATGGGCTGGACATGTAATGCGATTTGGAGACAACCGCTGGACTAGAGCCGTTACCGACTGGATCCCACGGGATGTCAAAAGATCACGTGGCCACCCACCTACAAGATGGTCAGACTTCCTTGTTAAGACCCTGAAGGAACGGTTTGAGGCTCTTCATATTCCTGAATCAACCAGATGCCATTGGGCTACATTGGCACGTGATAGGGTCCAATGGAAATGTTACTGGCGCCCACTCGAGCAAATCGATGAATAACGGGATTCAAGTGATCAAGTGAATAGTGCTGCAATGAACATAGGAGTGCAAATGACACTTCTGAGCAATGTTATTGGCTCTTGAGGTAGATGCCAAGAAATAGGTTGCTGGGTCATATCAACTAATCTCCATACTACTATTTTGATTTTCCTATATGTCAACTTGGGGGCATAAAAGTGATTAGGATTAAGTTGCATCTCTAGAGTGAGAAATCACTCCTGGTGGTATTCAAGGGATTATACACAATGCTGGGATCAAATCAGGTCAGCTGTGTATTAGGCAAGTGACTTAATCCTACTCTCTCTATCAAACTCCTAAAGCTCATTGTTTAATGTTTTGAGAGATGCCCATATAGTTTTACCAAAAGACGAATCAGTGGACATTCCCACTGGCACTGGTTGACGATAGCTTCCCCACCTCCACTTCAATATGATTTCCTTTTGTTCTTTGTGATGTGTAACAAATTTTCTGGTATGAGGTGTTGTCGTTATTTTAACATCATTTTCCTGATTATAAGTCATGAGGAGCACTGTTTGCTTATTGATTGATTTATTAAAACACTATGATTTACAGATTTCTTCTCAGTACTGTTGTCACAAGCATTCACTGTTTAACACCAGCCCCAACACTAGTGTGACTCTACTGAAACCAAAGGCTCAACAACCCCACCCCACACTACCTACTCCCTATACCTACACCAGCTCCCTAGCCAGCTGCAACCTCATTGATCATTGCAACATATATATGGGAAAGATCCTGGAAAAAACCTGACCCTAAGCCAGGTGGTTTTGCTAACATGGCTTGTGGCTACTTTACAGCACACCACAGGTAAAAGTTGTAGTTTTTGCCTCTGGTCATTGCTCCCAGACTTACTGATTAGCCCTGGGTACCTGGAGAGTTGTAGATGAAGTTTGTGAAACTTGTAGTCTTGCGCACAGGGTCATTGGAGGTGCCGGGGTATGAGGAGAGGGACCTCAATCCCCACTCCAAGCCGGACCGCTGTGCCTACAGCAACCAGTTGTTTGCTGATCCTAGAAGTGATGATGAAACTGGCCAGGGAAGGAATCAGTTTCCCCCTCTCTTTGCTTCCTGGGCAGCTCTCCTTAGGCCAGAGCTGTAGCAGCTGTGCATGATGTGGTCGTCCTCCTAGTTAACTGATCAGTCCTGGTACCTGTTTGCTTGTAGATGACATTTGTGAGGCCCGTAGTCACATCCACTCCGTCATCGGAAGTGGGGAATTAGGGGAGGAGCCTCAATCCCCACTCCAAGCCTTGACAACATGCCCACAACAACCTGAGTGTTTGCTGGTCCTAAAAGCTATGATGAAATTGGCCGGGAAGGAACCAGTTTCCCCCTCAAAGAGCACATTTTAAAATACAGCTATTGGAATCCAGACCCACAGCTGCAGAGCTCGGCCCCACATGGAGTAGCCCATGGAGTTCCAGAGGGCAGTAAATGGCTCGGCCAGCCCGGCCTTGTCCGACATAGCTCCTAGGGATCACTCACACGTGCGGGGGTGGGGGGGAGGGTTGTTGGTGAGGGTGTGAGCCACGCTGGTTGCACTTGGAGCAGAGATTTGGGCTTGCTTGAGTCATAGTTGGCACTCCTGGATCTTTGCTCAGGGATCACTAATGGAAAAGCTCCAGAAACTGAGGATTGGACTAGGAATTGGTCACATGCAAGTCAAACATCCTGCTCACCATACTCTCTCTCCAGCCCTTGGCTATTGTTTTTTTTTCTTTTTTTTTGCAATACATAAACATCGTAGTTTGGTATAGTACCATTTATTATTATTTTTTTTTTGAGTAGGGGTATCAGCTCATTAAAGAGATTTCTGTATTTAATGTCATAAAGTGGTCTGGCTATGTATGTTTTCTTTAGAATAACTTAAGGACCTATGTTTTACATTGAAGTCTTTAACCCATTTTGAGTTGACTTGAAAACATAGTGCAAGAAAGCTTTCTGTGTACTTATATTTACTGTGACCAACTGTAAGTTAATAGGCTTTCCCTGCTCTACTCCAACCCTTTACTTCTTTCTCAAAAATTTGCTGTCAATATACTTAGAGATGTGTCCCTTTAACTTTATTCCACTGGTTTGAGAGTCAGTCCTATTTAGTACCAGGCTCTCTTGATTATTATAGCATAATTTAAAGTGGAAAAAGAGACCATTTTTTTCCTAATTTTGTTTTGGCTGAGATGGGGATTCTACATTTCCATATAAATCTTTTTTTTTTTTTTTTTTTTGGGTCACACCCGCGGCGCTCAGGGGTTACTCCTGGCTCTGCACTCAGGAATTACTCCTGGCGGTGCTCAGGGGACCATATGGGATGCCGGGGATCGAACCCGGGCCGGCATAGGCCGGCTGCATGCAAGGCAAGCGCCCTACCCGCTGGGCTATCACTCCAGCCCCATCCATATAAATCTTAACATATATGATTTATGCATTTAAAAATTGTCATGGGTATTTTTACAGGAATTACACTGATATTGTTTTGGGTAGGTATGTGATCTACCTCATCTATATATTGTTTTGGGTAGGAGTGTCATCTTGATAATATTGATCCTTCTGATCCATGAGCAGGGATATGTCTTTATTAAGATGTGTCTATTTTTTCAAAGTATTAATTTATGGTTTTCCCTGTATAAGTCCATCTCTTTTATTAAAATGGTTCCTAGGTAATTGATGTTTTGAGGCACAACTATAATAGGATTTCTTTTTTTTTTTCTTTTTGGGTCACAACCGGCCATGCTCAGGGGTTACTTCTGGCTCTGCATTCAGGAATTACTCCTGGCAGAGCTTGGGGACCATATGAATGCAGGGGATCAAATCTGGGTGGGCCACATGCAAGGAAAATGCCCTACCTGCTGTGCTATCTTTCCAGTCCCTAGGAGTGTTTTTTTAAGTTTTTTTCTTCTCTAGTTCATTGTTTGCATATAGAAATATATGGATTTCTAAATATTAATTTTGTAGCCCACCACTTTACAGAAAAAATTTCTTATTTTTAGTGGGTTTTTGTCTTTAGGGTTTTATTAAGTAGAGTTACATTTTATCTACAAATACTTTTAGTTTACATTGTGATTTATTTTAAAAATAATTTTATTGGTGGCTGGAGAGATCATACAATAGGTAAATCACATGTCTCGCACATGCCTGATGGAGTTCTATTCCTGATATCTCATGATATTCTATTCCTGACATCCCTGAACATTGCTAGGACTAATTCCTGAGTGCAGAACCAGGAATGAACCCTGCACATCTCTGGATATGACCCTAAAATTGTATGTATGTATGTATGTATGTATGTATGTATGTATGTATGTATGTATGTATGTATATATTATGTATTTATCTTTGCTTTTTGGGTCATGCTCAGGGGTTACTCCTGCCTCTGCAGGAATTACTCCTGGCAGTGAGGCGGGACCATTTCAGATGCTGGGGATCGAACCCTGGTCATTTGCATGCAAAGCAAATGTCCTCTCTGCTGTGCTGTTGCTCTGGCCCATGTCCATAAAAATAAAAAATGAATTTTACTGAATGAATGCTGATTTTCAATGATGTATATAATTTAGAGATATAATTTACATCTATTAAATGTTATCCCAAACAGTCATCATCAAAGTACCAATTTCATATCAACTAATTTCCATATTAGTATTTTATTTGATTTTCATATAATTGTGTGTTGGGGCCATAAACCTCATCATGATTTAGTTACAGTTCTACAACGAGAGATCACTCCTGGTGGTGTTCAAGGGTTCATATGCAATCACTTGATCACTTGACATCCCGTTGTTCATCGAGTTGCTCGAGCGGGCACCAGTAAAATTTCCATTTATCCCTATCACGAGCCAGTGTAGCCCAATGGCATCTGGTTGCTTCAGAAATACGAAGAGCCTCAAACAGTTCGTTCAGGGTCTTGACGAAGAAGTCTGACCATCTTGTAGATGGGCGGCCACGTGATCTTTTGACTTCCGTGGGACCCAGTCAGAAATGGCTCTAGTCCAGCAGTCATCTCCAAACCACATTACATGTCCAGCCCATCTGATTTTCGATGCCTTGGCAATGCTGGCATCAAACCAGGTAATCAGTACTTTAGGCAAGTGATTTAATCCTATACTATCTCTCAACCAGATTCCATTGGGCTACATTGGCACGTGATAGGGCCCAATGGAAATGTTGCTGGCGACCTCTCGAGCAAATCAATGAATAACGGGATTCAAGTGATCAAGTGATCAAGTGATCTCTCAAAATCGTAATGTCTATATTACTTTAAATTGTGTGTACATGTATGTGGTTCAGATTTATAAATTTAAAGATCCTAATTAACTCATTATTTATTTTTAGAACTCAGAGAATAATATATGGATAAGGTGATCCTTTGTAAAATTTGACAGGATACTCACTAACTCTAAATCTGATATATTTGATTATTGAACTTAAGATAAAACTGCAAAGATAATATTTCTTAGCACTTTATTAAGGTGAAAATAAGTAAACATTATATTAAATTTTCACCCTCTTTACAAATTCTGTCTTAAATTTATCCAAACATAATCTAAAACTTTAGTTTCAGGACATTGGAAGGGGTCATCATTTTGAGGGCACAATTATAAATTTGCCCTTTCACATATTTCATTAATGATCAAATATTAGATTACCATTTGAGACATTTTATGAGTTTTAATTTTTATTTCATTGAAAAGCATGTTAGAACTTTGTAACACTTAGAGGCATGGCTCTAGGAAGGCCATGAGCTCTGTATTAAGTACATGTTTAAACAGCTAGCTAATATTTTAGGAGACAACTATGCTAACTGCTAACAGGATTGTATAGATTTAATGTTGACACATGATGATCATATTTTATACATCATACATTGTTTACTTAGGTCATAATTAGAAAAAATTAAAATAAATTCCAAAATTTTAACTAAAATGCTGTACCACTGCATACAATTTGACCGGTTTTTGAAAATTATTTTTATATTAGCCACACGAGATTTACTTTAAAAAGTAAGGAAACCGAACAAAAGTCGTTCGGTCCTCGGAAGCTTCTCATTTTAAAGATAAAGAAGCATTGTAACTCAGTGCTCTACTAATCCTGTTATTTAGTGAGCGATGTGACTCCTAATGCTACTCATGACTATCCAGGATATTTTGGTAATTAAAATTGCCACCCACAGTTTAAGTATTTATTGAGTTGCCTAATTTATGTATATGGTGTGTGTGTCTGTGTGTGTCTGTGTGTGTAAGTGTGCATATGCGTGCTTGTATGTGTGTATTTGTTGTGTGTGTCTTTGTGGTGTGTATTTGTGTGTATTTGTAGTGTGTGTGTCTGTCTGTGTGTGTAAGTGTGCATATGCATGCTTGTATGTGTGTATTTATTGGAGCTACTTCAAAGTTACATACCTGAGACAGGGTCTGCAGTGTTAATACAATGTGTAGGGTGTTTCCCTCGCATGTGGCTGACCCAGACTTGATCCTTGGCACCCCATATGAATCCCCCTCCCCAAGCCAGTGCACCAAGAGGGTTTCCTGAACTCAGAGTCGGGACGGGACTAGGCCCTGAGTGCAGCTGGGTGTGGCCCCAAAACAAAACACTCAAACAAAAAAAAACCAAATAGCTGAGAAAGGTATGAATTACCCCATGGAGAAGGGAAAATAACATGATTATAAAAGTTGGTGGTTCATCTATTGCTGATTCAGAATGTGAAATTATATCTTTGGCTTCCAAATCCAGTATTTCATCATGACACATAATCAGAATCTTTTAATAAGAGGACCCTTTAGTCTGTTTGATCTGCTATAATAAATAACAATTTAAAATGCGTTATCATAAAAAAAGACAATGTGTGTTGATTAGACACATGTTTATTTCTGAGTGATCTGAGAATGGAGGTGGAAATCCAAGCTTAATGCTCCTACAGATTTGTTGTCTGGTGAGGGTCACCTCTGGGTTCTGGTTGGCCCCATTTTTTCATAACTGAAGAAATGAGGGAGTTCTCTTTGTGACCTATATACCTATTAAAGATAGCCACCCTACAACAAATATCATTCATGGCAATCAGACTTTAACATGCATTAAAATAGTCTGCAATATAGGGCATGATGTGTGCATATGTAAGTTATTTCCTAGGAAACAAAGTGGATCTTTGTGCCTCTGAATCTATATCTGATAGTTTGCATGATGAAATTATAACACTGTTATATAGGTACATCTCTAACATTCTATTAACACAGAAAACACTAGAGCTTCATTTTTACATTTGATGATCCCATATGTACTCATGATTTCCATTTGGTTCTGTTATTAGTAGGCTTGTTATTGAAAATATTGAGTTATTTTTTATTATACCACCTTGTGATATACAATAATAAGGACATTCATAATCTCCGTCATACAGTGTCTCAGCCCTCATCCCTCCACCAGTGTCCCATTCCTACCAACAATGTCCCCACATTCCCTCCCACCCACCCCCAGCATGCCTCTATAGCAGAAACTTTTACTTTTCCTCTCTTTCTCTCTCTTTCTGTCTCTCTCTGTCTCCACCTCTTTATCTCTCTCTTCTTTTACACACTGTGGCTTGCCCTACAAACATTTAGTTTCTATCATGTAAGTCTCTTTGTGTAATTCAATGGTGAATTCTAATCTGACATTACCATTTCCCACAATTAGTAGAACAGAAAGAACAGGAGAGATATAGAATGACTGCATTCATTAGTGAAAATTGTTTGAGACAAACAAGCATGCATTTATTTGTTCATCACTTGTGTCACTTGTCTCCCCGTTGTTCATAAATGAGATATTTATACTGAGGTTTCAGGACTTACAATATTTTTTTATACTTTTTGTGAATACATTCCCAATACTGCACCATCCTCAAAGTGCCCAGTTCCCTCCATTAGTTTCCCATGGGCCCCCTTACCAACCACAGTCATGTAAACTCATTTCTATAGACAAAATTTACATTATCAATGAATTTGGGCATTGTCATTCCTTTATTGTTTCTTTTTTTATCCTAAATACTATATAAATATTTTTGAAAAACATCATGGAAATAATGGCACCTATACCTATTCCCATAGTTTATTTAAGTTAAACTATTGATATTGCGTAAAATTATAAATCAATGGCAATGAACATACATAAGCAAGCATTTAATATAGAACAACATATGCTTCTCTGTTCCAGATGTAATAATACATCCTGTCTCTTGCCCAAATAAAATCTCTTAGAAATGTCTCCTTTAAAATTCTAAGCAGAAAAAAATATAAAATTCTAAGCAGAGAGAGAGCCTAATTGATCAATCTAAGTGAGTGCTCAATAGAACAAATTAACTCCCCAAACTTAGAGATTTTGCAGCATCTTACACATACACACAATTAATGGTACTAGGGTCTCTCTCAAACACACTACACCAAGCATGATTTTCCATTTACCTATTACTTGTTAAATATTTACCATTTATTCTAATTTTATTATTTATTTAGTTATCATTATTTCTAACTTATTAGTACTTTACTTTAAAGTACAAATAATATAGTTATTCTTTACTTAGAAGAATCTGATATACTATATGTTTTAATACGATTTAATATACCCATATTCTTCTACTTTCTATCAATTTCAATACATACTCTTTAATTTTATCCTGTTTTATGTCATAATGCCATCTTGAGAATCTAGAACCATACAATAAATACTGAAAAAAATATTTTCTGAAATCACTTGTTGCACGAAAGCTGGACAGAAATAAATATTCTTTCACCAAGAAGTATTTTTAGACTGCATGAATTTTCAATTGCCTTCATCTGGATTTTGAATATTGGCAAGGAAGTATCATCATCACCAATTCTCATTTCATAAATTTCAAGTCACAGGTCAGAATTGCATTCATCTACTCTCATCCTCAAATTCGTTGAAGATACAGTCAAAGGCAACTCAAAAGGAGGTGGGAAATAGCCTGGTGAGGTTGTGAATAAAATTTTCTTCATGCATGTGGTCTATTTTATTAAAAAGGTCTCCCAACCTTGGAAGCATGAGCCTGGCTTAATTAAAGTTATTTGCTTTCAGCTTAGAATATGAATTTCCCTTCCAACTCTGAGGTGGAATCTAGCACTGACAGCAGGGGTTGAAATCTGGGGCTCTATCTTCCATAGAATTTGTCCCTTTGTCCTCAACTGATTTGCTTTAATTAAAGTAACTTAGTGACCTTTGTCTTACTCTTTTCCAGTGATAAGAGTTTTCTCTAATCCTCAGATTTGCCTTTGGATGGTTAAAAAATATTGCACTGTGAAATTCCCTTCATTTCTCCTAATGTAGCTCTTTTTTGACAAATGTCTCTTATTTTTATTATGACAACATATTTTGGTTTATAGCTTCAATGGGTAAATTTAACACCATCCACAAATGTAATATATATTATACCATGAAAATAAGAGTATCTTTCAATATTTGATTCTTTTTGAGACAACATAATGCTTGGGACTTAGTGGAACTCAGGACATTCTTGGTGTGTGGGGGGGAAAATGCCCATGAATTATCAAACCAATAATTTTACAACAACAAAAAAAAGTGCAGATGATTTAAAAGTACTGCCATTTAGTATAACTATTTTTAAAACATACTGCTTAAAATGAGATTTTTCTTATTATAAGAGATATCAAGGTTTCTCAAAATAATGAGATGGACAGGTTTAGTGAGATCATTATGCATTCATTCCATCAAATATATTTACTGAACCATATAATATGCCACACAGTATGCTTGGTATGCGATAGAGCTGTGAACAAACAGACTCATTCTCTCTTTTTCAAAGTCACATTTTCTCAAGGAAATAAAGGCATTAATCTTTAAATCAAATATATAATATCTATATCTATCTTAAGATATGTGATGGACATGAAGGTTTATAACAAGAAAGCCCAACCTAAAATTCAAGGAATAGTAATAAAAGAAGAATTTCATCTGAACTACAACTTAGACGTATCAAAATAAGCAGAAGAAAATATTCCAAAGTAGAGAATGCATCATGTCTAAAATTCCACAGAGAGGGTTCATTTAAAACAGATTAGCAGCAATAAGAATATCAGGAAATGAAACAGTAGATAATGTGCCAGGTTATATATATTAATGAAGTTATATGAAAGATTCTAAATACAGAAAGATTCTGAATTTAGTTCTAAAACCAATGCCGGAATATTGAGTGATATTTTATTATTATTACTATTATTATTGTTGTTGTTATTATTGTCATCATCATCATGATCATCATTATAAGTATTATTATTATATATTATTATATTATTATTATATATGCCCACACAATGAGAGAAGTCATTTTCAACATCTAGTCTCCACAGCTCATCAGAGTTCCACCCAAGAGAAAAGCCAATCTCAAGCCCTGCTCGTTAGAGTTCCACCCTACAGTAAAGCCTATTTCAAGCCCAGGTATGCCTGATCCAGAGACTCAGACGGATGGGGCAGAACTGCTACTGGCTCTCCCTGAGCTCAGCTGATCATAAGGCGTCCAGCCGGGAAGGCAAGTTCTTGTTCTGACCCGCCATCCAAATAGAGACTGACAAGAAGCCAGAGGAACCTACATACTAAGATCACTATTACTATCACTATCCTCCCTTCATTATATATATTAATGAAGTTATATGAAAGATTAAATAGATGATAATAGCAAATAGATGATAAATTGGTCATCTATTTGCTAGAGCGGCACCAGTAATATCTCCATATGTCCTGTCTCATGCTAGTAGAGTCCAAGGGCATCTATTCGCTTCAGGAACTTAAAGAGTCTCAAACCATTATATTAGGTCATGGGAATGAACTAATATAATTGTTACTGGTATTTGCCAAATACTAATAACGTACTATGATGGCAGTCATTTTCAATGTATGAACTCCACAGCTCATCAGAGCTCCACCCAAGAGAAAATCCGATCTCTCCCCATGGCAGTTGATCAGTAAATGCACAAGATGAGAGCCTACTACTGAGAGTATACCACCTGCATGGCAGAGCCTGGAGAGTTACCCATGTTGTGTTTGATATGCCAAAACCTAGTAGCAATTATAGACCTCATCCCCATGACCTGAAGGAATGGTTTGAGACTCTTCATGTTCCTGGAGTGAGCAGATGCCCTTGAGCTACACTAGCACTAGACAGAATGTATGGAGATGTTACTGGTGCCTGCTTGAGCAGATCAATGAACAACGGGAAGACAAGTGATACAAGTGATGCAAGTGATTATTATTATTAATTCATTTATTTATTTAACTTAACTTTGGTCTTGGAACATACCCACCAGTGCTAGGATCTTATTCCTGGCTCAATGCTTATGGGTCACTTACAAAAGTGATCAGGACCTTGTGGTTTGTGGCATACAAAGCATGTGCTTCAGATTATTAAGCTATCTCCACAGTCCCTATTTCTATTTCTATTGGTCCAGTCACTCCCTACAGTGCTCATGGGCTACTTTTGACACTGTGTTTAGAGATCAATTTTGGCAGTGCTCGGTGGACCAGGGGTCCATATCTGTGGCAGGGAATTGATTCAGGGTGGTTATACACAAGACATGACCCTTATCCTGCATACCTCTTTGGACCCCCATATTGTTTTTAATTTATATTATACATATATAAAGTACATGTATATAATTGTATATATAGATATGTTATATGTAATTTTAGATTGAGAAAAGTAATAATAACAGACATAATGCTAGACATAAAGGCAATGCAACAGTTTAAAAGATGGTAAGTAGAAGTTAGAAGTTTGGAGGCTAACGGGGAAACAATAGTGCCTAGAAACACTCAGTTCATATGTGCATACTTTACTAAAAATGACAGATTTAAGGAAATTAAATTTAAGGTGATGATAAGTATCTGCATTGAATACGTTAAACTTAAGCATAACTGTAAGGAATCCAAGGGCAGATGCCAACTAGACATTTTCATATTTACACACCCACAAACACAAGGGTCTGCATTTGGTAGAGGGATTCAAATTGAAGATAAAGTTCTGGAAATAGACAGCTTAAAATTAATATTTATAGGGAAAAAAAGGACTAATAACTTGCAGGCTGGTGGGTGGAAGGAAATTCATGGACATATAATATAAAACCAAACAGAGCAACTTTAATAAAGGCAACTCAACTATATGAAGTGTTGCTTGGGACTTTGGGATAGGGCTATAACCAGCAAACTCTCTCTAATTTTATAGATGAATAGTATATGACTTAGGAACTATAAATAGAATAGCACACATTACTAAATGACAATAAGAATTATGTTTTTTAACTTTACTTGAAATTTTTATTGTTGGCAGAAGGTAGATCTAAGGATATGCGAAGGAAGGTCTGATGGATACTGCCTGTTAACAGATACACGGGGTATTCTGGCAGACTGTCTCCCAATAGAGTTAGTATGTAGAATTCCCTAGTGAGACTGTTAATCAAGCTGCAGTTACACAGACAAGGCTATCCTAGGTCATTTCTCTGCACATGTCCTTGTTGGCTATAACTAGACCAAGATGGAGTCTAATGGATGATGCTTAAAGTTAGGCAGAAAATAGGTTTTTCTTGTTCTTCTGTCTGACATGTCCTTGCCATCATGGGCTATTGAGGAAGGCTGCATTAGCAACTGTAATGTGTTCTTTTGTTCATTTCATCTTACCTAGATAGCACCTCCTGCAGGTTTTTGGTTCCTGGTTGTCTCCTTCCTATTATTCCTAAGTCCTATGCAATGAATGTGAACTGTCTTTATAATGTAAATCATGCAAACTTTAAGCTGGTATTGCCTTTTGAGAGGATGGGATAAGAGAGTTGGGGTCCTTGTGGAGAAGGTCAGTCAGCTCAAGTGAGTCAGCTCAAGTGAGTCAGTTCAGTTCAGTCATCTCTGTTCAGTTAGCTGTGGTTAGTCAGCTGCCAAGATGAGAGCTGCTGCCCCTCTGGCTGGTGATTATTAAAAATATTAATGGATATACATTGTGTTCCTGGTATCTCATCTCTGCGTCTCCGACCTGACAGGACATTCCTGCTTCACTTATTTTACTATGTCATGATAATTTGGATACTACTATATGGTGATGCTTATTTGCTTATGTAGACAAAGCGGGATATTCAGTCTTGCTCTTGATAGATGGAATATATAGACTATTTAATAGGTAGAATATAGAGCCTATTGATAGGTGGAATGTATAGTCTATTTAATAAGTGTAATATATAGCCTATTGATAGGTGGAATATATAGCCTATGTGGAATATATAGCCTACTTATTGGGTGGGAGGTGGTGTACATACCTAACGGTATTCAGGGCTTACACCCAGCTTTGTGGTTGGGATCACTCCTATCAGTGCTCAGGGGACATTATAAGGTCCTGGGGACATAATATGGATAAATCACATTCAAGAAAAGAGCCTTACTCACTGTACTCTCAGACCCATATTCTTATTAAAAGGTGGAGTTAGAGTCCTATCTGCCCTGACTGGGCCACTTTATATCTACTTATTTGAAAATTCTACAAAGTCCTTAAGGCTTGGCTCTGAATTTCTTTTTTATTTAACACTGAATTGCTTTTTGGATCATGTGAAGAGATTCAAAGCAGGAGAGTAAGAGAGTAAAATAATCAAGAATTATGGCACACTAGGTCTCCTCTGGAAAATCACTTCAGCTAGGCCGTGCTTTCACTATTGTTCTAACTAACTCAGTTCTAACTGAGTTAGAGTTTTAGTTCTAACTAAAAAGCTAACTCAGCATAACTATTTCCCATTATCCTGTATTATTTTCTTTATGAAATATACACACTTGTGTTTTTATCTACTTCCTTTCTTGCTCAGTGATAAGCCAGGTAAAGATCAGAATTTCGTCCTATGACTCATTCTTTATTGATATCATCTAGAAGAAGAAAAGCCTACACACAATTTATTCAATAAATGATGTTAATTTAGTAAATAAATAGATAACTGACACAAACAGACTTTAGGGATTAGCCAAGAGTTGTTTATTTGTATGAAGGTCACAGGGTTTGAACACTAGTATGCTCATAGGGCTATAGTTTTTCTGAAAACTGTTTGTATATATCAACCTGGTGGACGTAAAATGTAAGTAAAAGGTGGAGGAAGCAAGGAGAGAAATGCAAATGTTATTGAGCAATATCCAAAGGAGATATTCAATGGATAAAAAGGAACATGAGTAGCTCAGGAAAAAGAAATAAGTCTAAGCGGTAAGAAGAAACAGAAAACTGTTGAAATTAAGTCAGTGTTGATTTAGTTCATTTACTTTAAACATTTTTTATATTATAAATAATATTCTCACTGGGCTTTAGAAGTCCCATGCTTCAAATCTTTGACTTTTCCATTACTTTCTATTAAATCTATTACCTTTCTATCGAGAGCTGCTACTGGCTCTCCCTGTGACCACGAGGCACCCGGGAGGGATGGTGGGTTCTAGCCCTGGCCCACCACCCCAGCAGAGCCTCGCAACAAGCCAGATGACCCCCACTCCATGAGGGCCTCCATTTTCCACATCCGGACTTCTCTCTCGTCAGACCTCCATCCAGCAGACCAGCCTATCAGCACCCGGCTCATCGAGTTCCACCCTGAAGCAGTCTTTCTTAAATCCGGCTCAGGTATGCTGGTTCAGAGACTTCGCAGACATGGGGCAGAGCTGCTACTGGCTCTCCCTGTGACCAGCCGCTCACGAGGCGCCCAGGAGGGATGGTGGGTTCTAGCCCTGGCCCACCACCCTGGCAGAGTCTCGCAACAAGCCAGACAACCCCCCACTCCATGAGGGCCTCCATTTTCCACATCCGGGCTTCTCTCTCGTCAGACCTCCACCCAGCAGACCAGCCTATCAGCGGCTGCGCAGTTCGATCAATAAATGCTGGACTTAGAGTTGCCTACAAGAGTATGCTACCTGCACGGCAGAGCCTGGCAAGCTACCCGTGTTGTATTTGATATATATGCCAAATACCAGTAACAATTATAGACCTCATTCCGGAATGGATTGAGGCTCTTTATGTTCCTGGAGCGAGCAGATGCCTTGGGCTCTACTAGCATGAGACAGGACATATGGAGATGTTACTGGGGCCTGCTCGAGCAAATCGATGATGAACGGGAAGACAGTGACAGACAGTGATACCTTTCTATCCCTGCCACTGGCCCCTTGATGTGTTTCAGGTGTGGCTGCAGTCCCCTGCTGCAGATGGCAGACAGGAGACAGGCTTGTCTACACCCAGGGCTCTGCCCTGTGGGCCCTGTATGGTTGATGGTCTGATATAGAAAAAGACTGGGGCCCTGGGATGAACTCAGAACCACGGCAGAGCCTGACAAGCTACCCATGGTGTATTTGATATGCCAAAAACAGTAACAATAATGGATCTCATTGCCAACGAATAGAGATGTTATTGGCACCCACTCGAGCAAATTGATGAACAATGGGAAGACAAGTAATATAAATGATACAAGTGACCTTTCTAACACAAAGGGGAGGAAATGATGACACTCAAGATATTTTATCATATTAGGCTTAGATGGCAACATTTAAATAGATACTTTGCATTCCCACACAAATAAATATATTTTAGACTAATTTTTCAAAACCCACGTATGTTTCTTTCACATAAAAAAGGTACTGGGGCAAGAGTTAGAGTATGGGTTGAAGGTGCTTGCCTTCCATGCTGCTGACCCTGCAGTCTCAGATTGGATCCCAGACACTACATATGTTAGAAATTGCAAGCACCAGTAGGGATGATTACTGAACACAGAGCCAGGAGCACACCTTGAGCATTTTTGGGTCTGGCTCTCAAACTAATAAGCAACGGAAAAGTCATATTCAATTTTGCAAATTTCTAGCAGTGTGTATCTCTGGATTGAGAAACTGGATTTGGTATTGGCTGTGTAATGTTATTCAGAGAACTGAAAATCAACTCTGATATAAGTAACATTGTTTTTGGTCCTGTACTAGGAAGTTCATAAAATAACACTCAGATTTTTACCATGAAAATGAAGTTAAACATATTATTTAATATGAGAACAAATTCTATGCTTGAATGCTTTTTTTATAAATTTGCTTATATAGACATAAATATATAATTATTAATATCAAATTTAGATAATCTTAATACACCAAAACCTTCAAATAGTATTTTATCCAATGTTTCATATTTCATATTCAATGTTTCAATGAATAAGTATTACATTCAATGTAATACTGGTGAAAAAAATTATCTATTATTTAAGTGACACTATGAAAAATCAACTAATATATTAATTTATTTATATTAATATACATACATATTATATAAACACATCTATGGAGAAGTATATGCACATGTGTGTATATTGTGTATGCTTTTATTTATGTATCACTATATATTGACTATGACTATATATACATTTCAACATATTTTGTCATTGTTGTGATTAACCACACCACTCAATGAAGGAGGGCCTCCATGTATGCATCTCACTCTGCTGGAGTGTCAGGGCTTTCAGTGCCAGGGATCAAACCCAAGGCTTCACACACATCAAATATATGCTTTACTATTCCAGCCATAACCCCCAACCCCATATATTTGAAATGGAACCTATAATGTTAGTAGTTACATAGAATGTCTCTTAATAAGTTCCTGTAAAGGTTATAAAATAACATAAATACAAAATCATCTTAATATTGCTAAAGTTTATGCATTGTAAACATTATGCAAACATGCATTTTTGAGTATATATAAAAGTTCATGGATTGGTGACTAGTTCTCTGCTTGCCTGCTACTGACTTTTTATACTTCTTTTTTGTGTGTGTGCTTTTTGGGTCACACCCGGCAATGCTCAGGGGTTACTCCTGGCTCTGCACTGAGGAATTACTCCTGGCAGTCCTCGGGGATCATATGGGATGCCGGGCATCGTACCCAGGCGGTATAGGCCAGCCGCTTGCAAGGCAAACGCCCTTCCGGCTGGACTATCGCCCGGCCCGACTTTTATACTTCTAAATAGAATTTCTCAGCTATAGTACAACTAACACTCTGAACCATTTCTTTTGGGAACTTGACTAAAACTTGTAGAGCTGTTTATCATTGTCCCTGACCCTCTAGATACTGCTATCCTAAGTTGTGCTTATCTGCACACACTGCCAAAGGTCTCTGAGTGTGCAGGACAAGGCTTCGTTACCCCTGTTTCAGAAACCAATGCTCCAGGTCAGTGCTTTTGGAAGCCCTCAGAAAAAAATTGCTGAAGTTCTTGACCGATCACAAAACTCACTGTGTCAGTATCTCCACAGAAGCTTTCCTGGGAATCGGAGTTTTTCATACTCATGCTGAAAAATATTGAGAAAAATGCATGTTTAATATACAAATGAAACATAGGATAACCAGAAAATGAAACTCAATCCTAAAATAGAGAGGATATAGGGATTCTGTAAAGTTAGCAAACATGTTTGAAATCTTCCGATAAAAGAAATGTAAAATATTTATTACTGAAAGGAGTATCTTATTGGATTTTCAATAGATAATTAAGGCTGTACTTCATAAGAATTGAACTGTTGGTTAAAATAGTGATATTCTGTGCATCAAATTGCTAATGATTTCTATATTTCTGAGCAAGTTTTGGAGTCTAATTCACTTAGTGAGCAGTAAATGTTAAGCTGGATCATTTTATTTTCTTCCCATCTTTTGTAAATACTCTCAATGAGTGAGAAAATAAAATAAAGGACACTACCTTTTCCATTTCCACATTAAAAAATTAAAGGGAGTTTATGATAATGCCTCAAAAGATATAAATATTACTTATGTTTGAGGGGAAATATTATTGTCCACATAATTTTTTGGATATTTGGAAGTTAACATCTAAATTGCTGTTACTTTCCCATTTCCTTTAGTGCTGCCTTCACAAAGTCCGTCTGTGGCATATGGTCAATTCTTGATTATCTGCGAATGGATTATCTGTCTTGCACGTTGTCCACATGCACTGGGGCTGACTCATTATCTGGCTGAACAGCTGCTAACACATCTGTCTTCTCCTACTCACAACGGGATTCTGAGAGAGGCTTTCCCCTTCTACCAAACAGCTCACAGCTCTGTTCATTTTGCGTCTCCTATGAAATACCCAAACCTAATAGAGTCTGCAGCCTAAGTATTTGCTGGGAAAGGAAGTGGAAAAGAAATAAGACATTAGGCATGCTTCCAAAATCTCCTTTTCTGGTAAGGCCTATGAAAATTGTCATCCCTCCTGATACACAAATATGTTGCTTTGGTTTGATGAAGTGTGATTGTCTTATCAATATATTTTTATTGTTGCTATTTTCTGGAGTAGGATAAAATAGAAAAGGGAGGATGGAGCCTATAATTCTTAACTGTCATTCTGGCTCTCATGAATACTAAAATGAGTAAAGCAGAAGTGATATTAGGTGATAAGTTATAAAGGTGTTGCACTTCTACCTAATTTCTTTTTTCTTTTTCTTTTTTTTTGTTTTTCGGGTCACACCTAGCAATACTCAGAGGTTACTCCTGGCTCTGCACTCAGGAATTAATTCTGGCGGTGCCCAGGGGAGCATATGAGATTCCAGGTGTCGGGGCTCTCCCTCCCGACAGTGCCGGGAAGCGAGTTCCCTTCTACCTCCGGCCGGCGAGGAATGGATGAACACTCAGGAATCCGATGCGGTTTTAAAAGGTTTTACTTATCACAGGCTCAGGCATACAAATCAGCAAAAGGAAAAACCCGATGCTTAGGATTCCAGGCTAGAACCCCAGCCACGTGTCCAGGCCAAGATGGCGACCACCACGTGTAAAACTTCCAAGGGGAATAAACGCTCACAAGGCGAAATCCCACAGGGAAGAAGCCCGGGAGAGCGGGAACCGGCTAGTTTATACCCCCGCAACTCAGACCTTCCTCCCATTGTTATGGAAAGCAGGGAGGGTCCAATGCCCTCAGGTAATCCCTCCCTGCATCTCACCTAGGGCCTTTACTGTACTAATGTTTTGAGCCGGGAAGTCCTTTGAAATGTAGAGAAGGGGGGTTTCTGAGATGGCATGTCACTGTACCAAAGATCAACACCAATGCCAGTTAAATATTTCTCCAAGCCTTCACAAGTCTCCTCTACTTCATTGTAGTTTTATATTTTATCAGGGAGCCATGCTTGTTTGTTTGGAAGCAAACAGCATTTCTCTCTGGTCTAATTACTTAGGTGTCCTTACGTGGCCAGGCTAATATGCTGGTAAGATCTAGCTAGTCCCACGATGATTGTGATAGCATGGGAGAATATTTATACCAGCTAGTACAGCATACATGGTCGGATAAACTGCCACATTTAGACTACCCCCTTATCTACGGAGTGATTTTGCGGGAGGCAATCCAGAGCAGATGCAGCGGCCCTTAGGAGTCCTGCAACTCCAGGGATCGAACCTGGTCGGCCATGTGCAAGGCAAATGCCCTACCCGCTGGACTATGGCTTCGACCCCACTTCTGCCTAATTTCAGGAAAATTGACACTTGTATAATCAAGCCACAAGGAATCAGTGTGACTGTTCTGCGATCACTAACACACACAATAGCCCAAGTTAAAATATCACACGAAGAATACAAAAAACAGAGAAATGAGTAGCTGGTACCCGTCTGCTCTGTTGCTTGCTATTCCAACTCCATCATGAATTGAAAACATGAATGGACCCAGTAGGCCTGACTTTTTACCAAGTGTTACACAGATGAAAAATGATAGCCTAGTTATTGTTACAGATAAAAAGTTTGTTTGTGGGGGGAAACTTGATCATCTTATCAATAGATATACATCTATAAAATTCACTTAGAATCTCTCATTAATGTTGTTTAAGAGAAAAGCCCTGATCATCAGAGTCCCACCCTACAGCAAAGCCTATTTCAAGCCCAAGAGTGCTTGAACCAGAGACACAGATACATGGGGGCAGAGCTGCTACCAGCTCTCCCTGTGCTCAACTGAGTATGATGCACCAGGGAGGGAAGGCGGGTTCTAGCCCTAGCCTGTCATCCCAATAGAGCCTCACAAGAAGCCAGAGGAACCCCAGCACCATGAGGGCAGCCATTTTCAACATCTGGACTCTATAGCTCATCAGACCTCCACCCAAGAAAAAAGTCTATCTCTCCCCATTGTATATGGCTGCTTTAGGCCACATGGTTCATCAGTAAATTCATGAACTGAGAAATAAGAGTACTACACCTGTACGGCAGAGTCTGGCAAGCTACCCGTGTTGTATTTAATATGCCAAATCAGTAACAATTATAGACCTCATTCCCATGACCTGAACGAATGATTTGAGGCTCTTTGTGTTCTTGGAGCGAGTAGACGCCCTTGGGCTACACTAGCATGTGGCAAGGACAAATAGAGATGTTACTGGTGCCCTTTAGAGCAAGTTGGTGAACAATGGGAAGACAAGTGATACAAGTGACAAGCTCTTTTAAAGTTAGACTCAACTTTGGAAAGTAAAGACATGTCAAGGTCTAGCAGCAGTTGCCTCTTATTTATTTAACAACATATGCTAGAAACATTCATAAACAAGGCCAATTTGTAGTTTAGCACATAAGGCCATTTCCATATAAAAAGAACAGTAAGTGAATAATAAAAATTTATGTATAAGATATTAAAGAAAAGGGCAAATGCAAAGAAAACAAAGCATAGCAGATCACATAGCACGAGCATTTGATGTAATCTAGAGTACAAGGTAGTGAAGGCCGGTGTTCAACATTATTATTAAATGTTTAATATAATGTCTCTTTGGAATAAGTGCTATTTAAAACCCAACATGTTTCATGATACGTTTTCAGAAAGCAGATCCAAGGATATGCTAAGGTCTCATGGATATGCCTGTTGGCAAATACACGGGTTTTCTGGCAGATTACCTCCCAATAGAGGTAGGGTGCGGATTTCCCTGTTTGAGACTGTCTCCATGATGCAACCACGGACTCTGCTATCTTAGGTCATTTTGCTGTGTCACATCTCCTTGTTGGTTGTAGCTAGGCAAAGATGGAGTCTTATGGACGCTGCTTGGGATGCAGACAGAAAGCAGGTTTTTCTTGCTTTCTGACTCAGCAAAGCAAATAAGATCTTGTCAGCATGGGCTAGTCAGGAAGACTGAATTTGCAAACTGTCACACATTCTTGTTTATTTCTCACCTCACCTAGATAGCACCTCCTGCAGGGGTGGCTCCTGACTGTTTGTCTCCTTCCAATCTTCTACTCTTCTGTATCTCATGCTCAATATGTGGAATGCATTTGTAATGTAAAACTGTGTGCCCTTAACTCTAATTTGTGTTATTGCTTGATACTGTGGGTATATAAGAGAGTTGGGATTGCCGTGTAAACTGTCAGCTGCCGAAATGATCTGGCTGTCTCTCTGGCTGGAGATTATTAAAAATGAATATATGTCTTGTTTGTGAGCACTCATCTCTGCGCCCCGACTGACAGAGATCTCAACTCAACATCACAGCAACAATGATAGAACATGAAACACAACCATCATGTGTTTCAATATACATGAAAAGATATAAAATGTTCACAATTCAGGGTGTGCTAGAATTTTAAGCAATAATAAAATTGGTTGAAAATACACTAATAGGAGAAGATAATCATTTTTTTCAAATTTCTCAACTCTTTATTTCAGATTAGATTTGGACACTTGACCTCTACAATTTGATTACAACGCTGCCTCTAGATAGAGCTGAGTAGTCACAGACTTGGTGAATAGTCACAGACTTGTTCACCTAAATAGTCATGACTTAGCACTTTCATAACATCTGTGCTCGTGCCCCAGCTCATAAATGCCTAGAAACAAAGGCATAATTTTTGGATAAATAATAAACCTGACAAACCATTACTATTCTAAACACATGAGAGAAATAAAAATAGAACATAAAAAACAACAAAAAGATGACAGTGCTTTGCTCTTTAGAAGTTTTTCCTAAGAAAATAGAGAGAATGTTGCCCAAAAAGTTCTATTTTGATATCTGCAGATTTTATTAAACACCTATTTAGGGACCTATTACTAGATGGTAGGTGCTGTAAGAGATAGCAAATAAGTATTAGATACCGTCACTGCTGTCAAACTAAATCTTTTTATTGAAGGATTAAGATAACTTATCACATAATTTCATTCCAGTTTACCTTCCCATCATAAAATAGTCAAGATTCAGCTAAATTTAAACTTTTACACATACATGGTTCATATTCGGATTTTAACACTATCCCTGCTAAGCTTTCTTTTTATTTGTTATGATGAAAACATATAATGTCAAAACATTTAATGTCTTTACTTATATATTCATGTTTGTTGTTGGGCCACTCCGGCCTGGCTCAAGGCTACTCCTAGCTCTGTGCTGGGAGGTTGTCCCTGGCAGTTCCCAGGAACCTGCAGTGCTCGGACTCAAGCCCACATTTTCTGTTTGTAAGCATGTAACCAGTCTGTTGATTGAGCTGTTTTGGGCCCCTCTTTTATTTTCTATATTAAAAAAAAATTGGCCAAACCCAGACATGCTCATAATTTACTCCTGGCTCTGTGTTCAGGGTTCACTCCTGGTGGTGCTTGGGGACCACATACAGTGTGGGGACTCAAACTCAAGCCCAGCCATTTGCTGTGCTGTCTCTATGGAGAGGTCCAGATAGTTTTATCTATTTATTTTTTACCTTAAGGAAGTTACCCATTCTCTAGAATGAAAGATTGATTCTGGTGGGGTTTTAGAAGTAAATACTAAAGATAACTAAAATATACTTCTCTCTTTATTAAAGGCTTTGTTATTTCACTATTCATTTGTTGTTTAAGGAAGTAATTCAGTGAATGAATACATTCTAGAAGGAAAGACCGCAGAGGTGAGGACTGCTCAGTCTTAGGAAACGAAGAGGAAATGGGTATCTTAGTACAGGAGTTCAGGTCTTGGCATTGCTTGCTGTGGATTCAGTCTTTGCCACCGCATAGTGCCAGATCCCCAGCCCTGTTAGGACTGATCCCTGAGTACCGAGCCAGGAGTCAGCCCTGAGCAATGCCAGATGTTACCCAAGACTAAAAAGAGAAAATGGGTATCTTTTCTCTTACTTTTTGCCCTCCAGGCTAGTCAGTCTATTTTTGACAAAGTTAAGATTATTTCTGTATTAAAATCATTCTTTTTCTGTTAAAAGCCAAATGTCTGCTCTAGGACAGATTCATGTTTGCTTTAGGTGGCTATACCTGTGTCATATTTTATATGCCAAAATCCAGTAACAATTAGAGACTTCATTCCCATGATCTGAAGGAATTGTTTGAGGCTCTTCATGTTCCTGGAGTGAGCAGATGCCCTTGGGCTACACTAGCATGTGACAGGACCTATGGAGATGTTACTGGTGCCCGCTCAGAGCAAATCGATGAACAACAGGAAGACAAGTGATACAAGTGATATAAGTGATAATGAAAACATCAAAAGTAACTTGCTTCTAAACTTTGGCAGAATTATATAACTGATTTGCACACATTTAGGTAATGTTGAGGGGTCACTTGGTTCAAGAATCCATGAGAACAAAGACTGTGATCTAACTAATGTATTTAGAACAAAGACTGTGATCTAACTTTTTTTCTTCTTG
Organism: Cryptotis parvus; assembly: GCA_021461705.1. NCBI lineage: Eukaryota > Metazoa > Chordata > Mammalia > Eulipotyphla > Soricidae > Cryptotis > Cryptotis parvus. Next base: position 18,836 of record JAJIBD010022816.1, on the reverse strand, counting down.
TTTATTCATTTTTTTTTTCAGTTTTTGTTTGGGGAGTCACACTCAGTTGTGTTCAGGGCTTCCTCCTGTCTCTGATCTCAGGGATCACCTCAAGTGATGCTCAGGAGACCATCTTGTGGTGCCAGACATCTACCCAGGCCAGTCACATGAGAGGAAGTACCTTAATGGCTGTGCTATTTCTCCAGTCCATTACAATTTTGGCAAATTTGAATCTGTGATTGAATTTGTTCATCCATAAAGCAAAAACATCCCTTCCTTCAAGGTAAGGAGGGCTTCACACCAAGGAGTAATTAAGCTGAAAGCTCTCAGCACAATATTTCATACATTAAACACTCAACAAAATTTGCCATAAAATTACTACTTGACTTTATTTGGCGCTCAAAAAATCTCTTTTAGAGAGATAAATGTACTTTTATTATTCCTACTTTATAGGAGATGAAATATGAGACATTATATAATTTGCCTGTGACCATAGTTAAGTAAGCAGTAAGCAGAATAGTTGATACCATACTACCAATATTCTGATTTTCATACCCAGATGCAATTTTCTAATGCCTGAGATTGATGTTTTCTCTGAAATTTTCACATCTGTCTCATTTACTGCTATGGTGAGATATAACTGAGGAATGATTTATTTTTCCTCTCCCTCGGTACTCACACCTATGAAATAAAGCCCAGCAGCTCAAGTGTCAAAATATTTTCTTATCTCTCTTTCCACTTCCCTTCTGCAGTACCAGTATCACCTGCACAAAGCCATGATAATGGTCACACTGTACATCAGAAAACAATCAGCTCACCAGATTCATAACCCCACTCTTTTCTCAAGTACAGAGCAATATAAACACCATAATAGACCAAGAAAGACTGCCACAATTACTTTGCTACTTTTCTTTACCTCTCAATACCCTGTTGCTTACATCCAAATCAGTGGCCCCGAGGCTCAATGGCATTTTTAGTTCAGGCTTAATGACTTTTCTGTTCTGTCCCAAGCTCTCCAGTCTCCTTTATCCCCAAAACTTCATGCTTGGAATTTGGTAATATATTGAAACATCATTTCTATTATGAGCTTACACTTATCTTTGCTCACAAAATCCAATTCAATTTCACAACAGTTGCATGTTTTTGTTTCATATTCTTCATGACAATTTTTTCTATAAAATTATTATTACTATTATAGTTATTTTGGTTTTGGGGCACACCCAATGATGCTCGGGGGTTCTTTCTTGGCTCTGGATTCTGGAACTACTCCTGATACTGCTCTGTTCAGGGCATCATACAGGATGCCAGGCATCAAATACAGGTAGACCACAGGGAGGACAAGCAGCCTCTCCACTGTTCTATCACTCTGGCCCTAACTCTGTGACATTATTATTTGATAATGCATAATCCCTTTTTGTCTTCACCTAAAATGTAAGCTTTAGAAAATGCATACACATTATTAATAACTTATTAAAGCTTTAACTCATTAAAGTTAGAAATGTGCTCATCAGATAAGTACTACTTTATTTAATTTTTATTATACCACCATGAGAAATATGATTTAAAAAGTGTTCATGATTGGTTCTCAGTCATACAGTTTTCCAACACCCATCCCTCCAGCAGTGCCCCCCCCCACCACCAATGTCCCACACATTCCCTCCTACCCACCCCTAGCCTACCTATAAGAATACAGGTACCTATTATTTTCCTTCTTTCTTCCCCTTTCTGTCTCTATCTCTGTCTCTGACTCTGTCTCTGTATCTCTCTCTCTCTTTCATTTACAATTGTGACTTTCCCTACAGACATTTAAGGTTTATCACGTAAGTCTTTTTGTGTACATTCAATGGTGAGTTCTAGTCTGGCATTACCCTTTCCTACACTTAGTAGAACACTGGTTTATATTTATATCCCATTGATGAATGCAGTCATTCACATCTGTCCTTTTCCTTCTGACTAATTTCACTCAGCATAAGAGTCTCCATGTCCATCCATTTGCAGGTGAATTTCATGATTTTGTCTTTTTCTGACAGCTGCATAGTATTCCATTGTGCAGATGTACCACAGTTTCTTTAGCCAGCCCTCTGTCCTAGGGCACTTAGATTGTTTCCAGATTCTGGCTATAGTGAATAGAGCAGTGATGAATAAAGATATATAGATAGTTTTCTACTATGTGCTTTTGGGTTTCTAGGGTATATCCCAGGAGTGGTATTACTGAGTGAAATGGGAGCTCAATATCTAGTTTTTAGAGAAATGTCCATATTGTTTTCCAAAAGGACTGGACCAGTCAGCACTCCCTCCAACAGTAGATGAGAGTCCCTTTTTTTCCCCACATCCACGCCAGCACCAGTTGTTCTTGCTGTTTTGGATGTGTGCCAGTCTCTGTGGTGTGAGATGGTACCTCATTGTTGTTTTAATTTGCATCTCCCTGATGATTAAAGATGAAGACCACTTTTTCATATGCCTTTTGACCATTCTATTTTCTTCTTTTTTGGAAACTTCTGTTGATTTCTTCTCCCAATTTTTCGATGGGGTTGGCTGTTTTCTTCTTCTAAAGTGCTACCAGTGTCTGTAATATCCTGGATATTAACCCCTTATCAGATGGGTATTGGGCAAATATTCTTTCCCACTCTGTGCATTGTCTTTGTATATTGGTCACCATTTATTTTTAGGTGCATAAGTTTTTCAGTTTTATATAATCCCATTAATTTATCATTGCTACTATTTGCTTGATCAGTGGTTTCATCTTTGAAGATGCCTTTATTTTAAATGTAGAGCATTTTCCTATGTTTACTTCCATATGCCTGATAGATTCATGTCTGACATTGAGATCTTTAATCCATTTTTTTTTTGCTTTTTGGGTCATACCCAGCAATGCTCAGGGGTTACTCCTGGCTCTGCACTCAGGAATTACTCCTGGCGGTGCTCGGGGGACCATATGGGACGTCGGGGATTGAACCTGGGCCGGCACAGGCTGGCCACATGCAAGGCAAATGCCCTACCCACTGGGCTATCGCTCCGGCCCCCAAGATCTTTAATCCATTTTGATCTGACTCTTGTGCATGGCGTTAGAAGGAGGTCTAAGTTCATTTTTTACATGTAGCTGCCCAGTTTTCCCAGCACTCTTTGTTGAAGAGGTTTTCTTTGCTCCACTTAATAGTTTGCTCCTTTATTGAAAATAAAGTGATTGCATATTTGAGAATGTGTTTCAGGATATTCAGTTCTATTCCATAGGTCTATGGGTCTGTCTCTATACCAATACCATGCTGTTTTAAGTACAACTGCTTTGTAGAAGAGTTTGAGGTTGGGGAAAATGATAACTCCTGTCTTTTTTTCCCAAGAACTGCTTTTAGGTATTTATGGGGATGTATTATTCCATACAAATTTCAGGAGTGTTTGGTCAATTTCTTTATAGGAACTGCATTTGATCTATATAAAGCTCTAGGGAGTATTACAATTTTGATAATGTTAATTTTCCCAATCCATGAGCAGGGAATGTGTCTCCATTTCCTTAGGTCCTCTTTTATTTCTTGAAGTAACATTTTGTAGTTTTCTTTGTAGAGATCCTTTATGTTTTTTGACAAACTGATTCTTAGGTATTTGATTTTCTGTTATACAACTGTGAATGGGGTTGTTGCTTTAATATCCCTTTCTTCTCTTTTGTTATTTGCATATAGGAAAGTCATTGACTTAGGAATCTATTATTTCCAGTAGCTTCTTGGTAGAGAGAATTTGGGCAGTAGAAAAGATAGCTAGATTGATGCTAAGAAAGCCCAATCCATACAATAAAATGAGACTTAGACACAGTCTCCATAAATACTTATTTAAATAATGAGTTAAGCATTCATTGTGAAATTTCCTTCATTGTCACTTAAGTATACAGACGCCTGGGATCAGAGGGTGGAGTACATGGATTGTATGTAAGAAGCCAGGGTTTGATACCCTTTACTGCATGTTCCTTCTAGAAGCTTAGGGGATAACAACATGTACAGAGCTTGTAGCAAGTCCCAAACACAGCTGTGTGCATCTCAATGCGTATCTTGCTTCTTGCATTTTCAAGAAGCAAGATAGTCATTTGAATGACTCTTGTTGATGAATCTGAAAGTCAACTAGAGGGCAGGTTGGTACCCTATGAATATTACTAAATATACTGTGTGAAATAACTATAGAACTAACTCCACGGAACATTTGCTTTTTATGTTTATGATTTTACCTTTCATTTTGGCCCACCCTTCCATACTGAGAGATAATCCCAGCTCTGTTATCAAGGTTTAGACCTTGCTCGATCTATTGAGCTCTCTTTCTGGTCTTGAGTGTTTAGTATATATTAAGTGTGGTTAAGAAGAAATTACATAATCTCTACTACTTTATTATATAGTAAATCAGATACTAACATATCTATTACATAGGCAAAACCAAATACCAAAGACTTGGAATAATGTCCCAAAGTCACACTAACAAAAATGACATAGACAATATCTGAACCTAGTCTTATCATTTTTTTGTAAAGTCTCTTCCTCAGAGCAATAAGCCAAAATATCAATGCCTAGTTGTTATTTTCAATAACCAGTAATCTTGCATATTTCATGCGAAGTTGGAAAAACTGCTATACTATTGACAACTAAGACTATCTATTAAATTTTACAGGTTGGTTGCAATTACTTTACCCAGATGTATATATATCAAGCCCATTTTATTCTTCTATTTTAAGGCCCAGTATCATACAGAAAGACTAAAGTTTTGGCTCGCCACAGGCCAGCATATAAGAAATATAAGACTGAAAAAAATATCTCAATGCTGTGATTATTTGGCACACAAGAACTCTGGAGGGATCAAGGGAGATAAGCATGTGGTCTAGTTGGGGGATTGTGTCAGCATTTCCCACTGAGCAAGATGAATGAAAGGGACTTTCTGAGGTTGAATATCCGTAATTGGGGTGAAAATACTGGCTTTATTAGTATTTTCCATCACTGCAAGACCCTCTCCTATGCCTGCATTTCATTTCCAACTTCTTGTATTTTAAACATTGAATGAAATGCAAATGTGACATTTTAACTTTCAGAGGGACATTGAAAATGAACAGCTATGTGTATAGAAGAGAATATTTGATATGGATTGGTAGAGTACAGAGGAGATAAAAGGTTATTACACCCAAAGAAAATTTAACTGAAGAAGAGGAAGGGAAAACCTAAGTTTCTCAAATAAATGGAATAACTACAGAAGTGTTTTGAAAATGAATCTATTTCCTCTTCAAAGTTCTTGGGAAAAATCACATAGGAAAAACATAATTTTCTCTTAACCAGGAAAAATATAGCCTCTTTTCACAGGCTGCTTAATGAGATAAAAGAGTCGGGGTGGGGGTGCGCTCGGGGAGCTGGTGTGGAATCATTCCCATTTTACAAATAAGATTTTAATTTTCATCTACTCAAAATTCCTTGAGTACACTGTGTTTTGAAGGAGTAATTCTTAGCAATAATTTTAAGTATAAATATATGTGTATATATTTACATATATATGCATACACACATTTTTACTTATAGTGCACATTCTAAAGTAAGAGAAGAGAATGCTTTATCCTAATTAGTAGAAAAATGTTTTGTTTTTTCTTTTGGGTCACACCCAGCGATGCTCAGGGGGTTACTCCTGGCTCTGCACTCAGGAATTACTCCTGGTGGTGCTCGGGGGACCATATGGGATGCCGGGATTAAACCTGGGCCGGCACAGGCCGGCCAGGTGCAAGGCAAACGCCCTACCCGCTGGGCTATCGCTCCTGCCCCAATAGTAGAAAAATGTTTTATAATAGAAATGGAGAGAGAGTACAGTGGGTGAGGTACTTTGCCTTGAAAGTAACAAAACTGGGCTCAATCCACAGCATTGCATACTGCTTCCTGAGCAGCACCATGAGTAATAAATGGAGAAGAACCAGGAGTAACCACTCTGAGTAACCACTAGGTACTCTGAAGTTACTCTGGCTACATTATGGATCTCTTTGTTTAGGGCAATACCATGGTGGTCATATGTTTTTGGTTTTAAGTTATACACAACTTCTAAATACTTCTTCTATTTACTTTTAGCCCAAGTTCCTGGTTAAGACTTTCACCTTCCAGCTCTGAATGCATAAAAAGGTTAATTTACGATTAACAATTCCACTCCCATTGATTATTATTCCCCCTAACCTCTTTCTCCTCTCATTATTAGGGCAATAGATTTTTACTTTCACTATATTCTTATGCTACCTCTATCTGATCCCTTCAACTCTACAACTTTACAGATGCCTTCTCTTCTGATTATTTTTCTAGCCTTTTATTCTTGGTTCCTAGTATCCTAGTTTACTTCACTGGTAATTATTTTATTTCAGTCATATGGAAAAACTCAAATTCTAGTCATGTAGAAATATGGAACAGAATGCCACATTTTATTTCTCTATCTTTAGGTGATTTATTCATATTTTCTTCACTATCGATCAAAGTAGATTGGAAAATTAGTTTTGCTGAGTAAGCTTCCCCATATCTAAAATATGAATAATAGTACATATAATAGATTTTACCATTATATCAGTACTATTATCATAACTAATGACTCTGTTACTATTATATCACACATTTTCATTTAAATCATCTGATTTTTAATTTCTGATCATTTCCTTCTCTCCCTTTACTACATCCCAGGACAGGATTTAGTTTCACAAATATGTTTTGAATAAATAGAATAAAAAATAACTTCACCACATATATCCTGAAAGCTACCCCCTGAAATTATCTCCCAGATCATTTGTTCGGTGTCTTCCTAAAATTTATGTTCGGTGTCTTCCTAAAATTTATGTGTTCTGGTCCTGACATAACATACATCATGCAATCTTAGTTGTTTCTTGTGACACTTCAGACTAGGTAAACCTGACTATCTCATTGGGAGGAGAGAAGCTATGGTAAAGGGAGGAACAGTTTCTTCTTAGACCTTTGTCAGAAGCCTTGAGCTGTGTCCTTGCATGAACATTTTCTGTGCCCACATATCCCTGAAGTCATGTCCTGATCTGGTAGTACAGCAATTGTCTTGGGTTAATATAAGAATACTACTATACTTAAAGTATAATACTATACTTATTTATAGTATAAGTAAATAATAAGTTGTATAAGTATTTATACTATAAACATGCTTACTTATAGTATATTAAGTAATACTATACTTATTTCCTCAATTAATTACACAGCCATATTATAATGTACTAAAGTCTATGGTTTTAGTATAGCAATTTCGTAGGGACAAAATTCAGTTCAAACTAGGTCATAATTGGTCATAATTGGTCCTTCTGCCTTTCCCAAAGTGGCATCATGAGTTCTCAGCTCTGGCGACATCAAAGTGGGATAGTCTACATGTTTGAATCAGAATCGTGATCTAAATGAAGTCAAGCTTCTATCTCTTTGTCTGGAATGCATTACCATATTATAAGAATATATTTGGGTCTGATCATCTAACATAACATAAAAGGCAAAAAACATAATATTTCACTTTATAAAATCCTGTTGAACAAGACACTTCAGTGTAACATGGAATGATTATCCAGAATAACTGAAAAAAAAGTCACGAAATGGATGCTAATTTGAATTGCTATTAAGTGAAGTAACTTATTCTGAATTAGAAAGTCATGAAAGAAAGAAAACAAAATAAGTTGCCAAATATGAGCTCCAAATGGAAAATTACCAAGTCAGGAATTCCTAATTGCAGATGCTGACATGTTATCAGATTGTTTCTCAAATGGTCAACCCTACAGAGTTCTTCCTATGAAGAGCTTTGCAGAAATATTTACTCAGTTAGTTATATTCCTGATAATAAAAAAATACAACCTAAACAAACAACAGAATAGCAACAATAAGAAGCCTTTGAGCCCACATCTCTGCCATTCATGGAGCAAAGTGTAGTCTCATATAGTACAATGATAGGACACAGATGTGATGACTCAACTCATTCTTCATAAGAATTACAATGTGTTTTTAAAAAGTATTTTATTATACCCCCATTAGATATACAATACAAGATGTTCATGTTTGAGGTTTGGTTCTGCAGTGTTTCAACACCATTGCCTCCACCCATGCCCATTTCCCATCACCAATGTCCCCACTTGCCTCCCCCTTCCCCCAGCCTGCTACCATGGCAGGTTCTTTATCTCATTTCTCTCTCTCTCTCTTCTCTCTCCTTCTCACCTCCATTTCTTACATTGTGGATTGTAATATATTCTACAACATGATTGGTTCCACTAGTTTGATGACTGTGCAGATGGCAGCTCTCCCCCATGCATCTGAGTCTCTGCATGATGGCCGAGAGCCCTGAGGCAGTTTGGGATTGGGGGCCACCAGGCCTCTGGGACTCTCAGAGAGGGAATGGGGACCCAAGCTCCATCACCACTAACGCCTGGTGACTTCTAGCTTCCAAGTGCTGCCTAACTGGGCTTGAACTCGGCTGCTCTGCTAAGCTGGTCTTGAAATCAGCATCTCTCTTGGGTGGGTTCTGATGAGCTGTGGAGTCCGGACAGTGAAAATAGAGGCTATTATGATAAGCGAGTCTCATTCAGCTGCTTCCACGGCCCTACAGAGGTGATGGGCCAACACCCAAAACCCGTCCTGCCTCCTGGGAGCCTCATAGTCAGCTCATGAATTAAATCGAGTTTTAATAAAGTAAATTAATTCTTTAGGGCATGACTTTCCATCATGTATCTTATAAGAGAGGAGAATATCAATACTATTTCAAGAACTGTGGTGAGTGGTAAAAATTCAATGCAACATATATACTCTATAAAATAAGTGTATCCTACAAAATTCACATCCTGTGAAGGTTCCATTATAATGATCCCTACCTTATCAATGAGGACACTACAGGCTAGAGACTTCAGTTACTTTCTTTTTCCTTTCAGTTATACCCTATGATGCTCAGGGATTTCTCCCTGACCCAGCTGTCGGGGTTTGCTCCTGGTGGTGCTCAGAGCAACATAAGGGGTGCCTGTGATTGAGCCCTGATTAGCCATGTGAAAGGCATGTGCCCACCCCCTGTATTACTGCTATAGCCATAACTTCAGTGATTTTATCCAAGGTCATATATCCAGGGAGATGCATCAAAAGAGTCCCAAAAATTTCTGATTCTAAAGTTTACTGCCAGATTTTCTACTCCCAACTATTCTTACCAAGGGAGATCATTGTTTCCCCTTCTCCACCTTACAATACTCCCCTTTTGCCCTGGATTTTAACTCCCTATTGTATCACCATCATGGTGGTTTTGAAGTTTGGAAGTCATTTGAAGGAGAATACTTTTTCCAGCATTCCTACATTCTTGTGCTAAGCAAATTTGCAGTACATAAGGCACAGGAAGGATTTACATCTTTTGACTCTCTTCCAGCAGATATTACTTATCTTGAACTGCCAGCGGAGTCTCGTCTATGTGATGTGCGTGACAGTGAAGAATAGCTTTTGCTGCATTGCCCAGTTTGCATGGTAAAGAGAAACAGGAATCATTGTTTGATGGCATGAATATTCAGGAACATCTCTGCAAAATCTTGGCAAGCGAACTGCAGGGGGAGACCTAATTCTAGGGACCATGAAAATGATCCCTAATTCATTGAACCCTTAAAATTATTTTTTTGAAGATCAGTCAAAAGCAAAAAAAAAAAAAAAAAACTGATGGAGTATTAAAACTTCTTTAAGACACTCATATTCCATGTATACCTAGTAAATTTTTTTCTTGAATTTGCGTCTCAGGTGAACAAAGCTTGTTTGCAACACTGTGACTTAAAGTTTGAAATCAAGCATATATTTTAAATAAAAAAATGATGGGTAATCATCATAAATTGTGACTGGATACATATCCCAGTATAATCCCTTGTACACATTAGGCAATCAAATATGTTCCATCACTGTTCCTTTATGGGTTTTGCTATCTACTGCCCTATTATATATATATATATATTTTTTTTTGTTTGTTTGTTTCCGGGGCCACATCTTGTGGTGCTTAGTGCTTACTCCTGACTCTATGTTCAGGGATCACTCATGTCAGAGCTCAAAGTACCCTACATGGTGTTGGGATCAAATCCTCATGGCCCCCATGCAAGGCAATTGCCCTACCAACTGTACTATATCTGGAAGATCTCCTGTTCTTTTTTTTTGTCTCCATAGCTCAGCATATCCCAAGTGCCACCTTAACAACATTTCTATAGTAAATTTTAAAGATAATAATATATTTTTAATTTTTTATCTTCACAATCCCTTATTACTGAGAATAAATTATTAGCTAATTGAACTATATTCAAGTAAATTCTCAGAAAATAATTAAAAAACTATCAGATTTAGTGATTAAAAAATACTAAGCATATGATAGATTTGGTTGATTTTAGCAGAAATGTTTGAATGGCAGTTAAAATATATTTTCCTTCACAATTCTGATGTTGTGTTTGAACAGGCCTCCTCAGTTTACTGCAATATTTGCCTATCAGCAATAGAAAATGTTTTTAAATTGCCAACAGGGTCAATTATACTGATGGTAGCTAGCTTAATATCATTGGATCTTCATGAAAAAGAAAGTACTTTTTTATTGTTGTTGTTTTAATAAAATGACTGATCTCTAAATGCAGTCTTATTTTAAGCTTAGAGTTTCTTCACAGTTAGAAATAAAGTAGAACTCTACTAAATGATTCAATCCTGGTAATGAACATTAGTTCAAAATCCTACTTGACATATATGAAAATGTGTTAAAAAATAAAGCAGATTTGATAGGCACAAAAATATTTTTTCAACATAAGCATAAGCACAGTGTCAAGCACTAACATAATATAAACTATTTTGAGGGTTTTAGTCACAGCACATATGTACATTTTCTTCTTCCCTTTCATCTCCAACAAGAAATTCTAGCGGTATAAGATCTACTTCAGAAAAAATAAAGAGAATGTGGGTGTGCCTTCCATTATAAAATATTGTAAAATAAATGCTTTCTTAAAGTTCTTAGCATAAACGTGATCCACATATTACTCTCCATTATAAGTTACACATAAAGTTCACACACATTAGTCCATCATTAAATCACTGCTTGTATATGGCATTGATGTAAATGTACTAAACATTATAGAAGTAATCAAACACCATCCAGGGGTCAGAGGGTTAAAGTAAACAAGGCAAGTAACTCTTTACTAACACACCAGCAAGCACTGATCCATATAAACTATATATTTGGATCCATATATGATCCATATAATGTCTGTATATGTGAGGTTAATTCCAGACATACTTTGGGCCTGGATGTAGGATTATCCCCCTAATAGATCATATTGGTGAATAATAAGAAAACTAATAACAGTCAAGGCATCAACATGAGTCCACTCCACAAAAATCACCATAAAATATGTCTCTTGAGGTTAGGAAAGGGATCTGTATTTTTACTCAACTATTCCAAACGATTCTTACAGATGTTAAAGTTTATGAATAAGTCCATATTCAAGTTCTCTACCTTTTGATGCACCTTAACTATCACTTGGAAAAAGGAGAGGGAGTAATGAATCTTTGATGACTACAAAGCGGTTAACACTGCCAGGTACTAAATAAAAGAAGGACAGCAGACACAGAGCTGTGTTCATAGAATTTCCCATATTCTTGTTATGTTCCACATAATGCAGGGTTTTCTGAAGGTTCTCAGGGCAGGAATTAATAGCAGGAAGAAGAATCCATGAAACAGCTTGTCTCAAGATCAAAGAAAGTTCACAGTTATCTTGTTTATATTTTTCATGAATGATTCAGTTGTTGGATGGACACTTCTGAATATTTAGACATCTGTTTTAATGTACAAATAATGCAGAAACTGAGGTAGAGAAAGGCAATTGAAGATGAAGGTTTAAATTCAGATTCTTTCTCAGTCCAGTGTTCTACCAAGGTTGGATTTCAGATACTGAAGAGACATTTGTCAAACCAATAGAGAGATTCCTAAGGATATCAAAGTCATTAATCTCTAAAAAGATTTCCACTAACTTGGAGATACTATTTTGATGAGATGATCCTTTTCTGTTGGACCTTGTACATTGTAGGATGGCTAGCAAAATTCTAGACTTGTACCTATTGGATGCAAATAACACTCTTAGCATGCCCTTCCTCCACTGTGTCAACCAAAATGTCATTAAATGGTGTCAAGTGTTCCTTGCAGTTTCTTTTCAAATTATCTCTACTTTAAAAACACTGACACAGAAGGTAAATTAAATATACTTTCTCTCACTTAACATGTGGTGATCTCTACTGGGCAGAAATATTAATTTCTACTTCTACTTAGGCGTAGAAATTAAATATTTTGGATGTAGAAATTACCAGTCCAACATTGCTAAATTAGCAGGTATGTTAGTTATGGGTTTTGCACACTTTGTGATTATCATGCGTTTGTATATCTAACAGTGATTCCTAAAAAAAATGTTTCTAAATAAGTAGACTTGAGTAACACAGATTGCTTTCCAAGTGGGTGGACGTCATCCAATAGGATGGGAACTGTGATGGGAACAAAATATCAGAGGAAAGGAGACACAGAGCCAACTGTGGACATTGGGGTAAATTCTACTGTCGGGGAAGCCGCTGGGGTCCCCAACAGTGCAGGGAAGCAAGTTCCTTTCTACCTCCGGAGCTGGCAGGGAATGGATGAAGACTCAGGAATCCAACACAGTTTTAAAAGGCTTTACTTATCACAGGTTCAGGCATACAAATCAACAATAGGAAAAACCTGAGCTTGGGATTCCTGGCTAGGAACCCCAGCCACATGTAGGCCAAGATGGTGGCCACTACGTGATACAGTCTGTAAAGAGGAGACAAAGACAAGACTCCCAAGAAGAGTGTGAGCTTACAAAGAGAGAGCCCAAAAAGAGAGTGCAAGAGAGGAAACAGGCTAGTTTTATACACCTGCAACTCAGACCTCCCTCCCACTATTATGGAAAGCAGGAAGGATCAAATGCCCTCAGGTAATTTCTCCCAGCACCTCACCTAGGCCCTTTTTATGCTAATGTTTTGAGCCAAGATCTGCCTGGAAAAGCCTTTATAGGGTAGAGAAGGGAGTTTCTGAGATGGCTTGTCTCTATACCAAAGTCTAATACTACTACCAGTTAAATATTTCTCCAAGCCTTCACAAGTCTCATCTACTTCATGGTAATTTTGTATTTTAGTTGCCTTTGAATTATCAGGGAGCCATGCTTGCTTGCTTGGAGGCAAACAGCAATTCTCTCTGGTCTAATTACTTAGGGATCCAACGTAGCCAGGCAAATATGCTGGTAAGATCTAGCTAGTACCACGGTGATTGTGGTAGCATGAGAGAATATTTATATCAGCTAGTACAGGATACATGGTCAGATAAACTGTCACATTTAGACTACCCCCTTATCTACAAAGTGATTTGCAGGGAGGCAATCCAGAGCAGATACAGAGGTTCTTAGAGGAGTCCTGCAACATTATACCACATGTACTTTTAAGGGTTCTCTTAATCTCTCTCCACAGGCACCATTTGGTATCTCAAGTATTCTTGACAACAGCACAGACTCTGGGTTTATAGACAGGATTATGTAGCCTCTTTCTTCCCAGTCCAGTCAATTATACTAGCAATAGTATGACTAATAGATGACAAGTCAACAGATAGTATTACATTACAGAATAAATAAACCCAACTACTGCTGGAAGTCGAATGAGGTAGTTTTCAAAGAGATCATGGAAATTAAAAAATTAAAGCATTACCAAGTATAAGAATAATACATGTCACATACTGAAGAAACCATATATATATGTATATATATTAGGCAATATTATATATTATATATATAATATATAATATAATATATATAATATAATATAATATAATATAATATAATATAATATAATATAATATAATATAATATAATATAATATAATATAATATAATATAATATAATATAATATAATATAATATAATATAATATAATATAATATATTTAGGCAAAGAGATGTAAATGTAGCATATTTATAGTGAAAAATACATTTCTCAAGTATGTGATTACAGGAAGGAAAGCAAGTGGTAGTGAGTGTGATTAGGAGGATAAACGGAACTAGCAGAGAATGCTTAATAGACCAAAACAAGGACTGGATATATCCACTGAAAATTTTAAATAGGTAGTGACATAAGATAGGCAATTTTAGAAATATAATTCTAGTATAATATGACAGAGGTTAAAACATAAGGAAAAGAAGACTAAATGAAATCATTATTCAACTATCAAGAAAGTTGGAGTGTATGTAGAGGCAACCAGGGCAAAGCCAAGAGTTTGTGAGGTGAAACATAAAGGCTTTGTAGCAGATAGGCTGGAATGCTAACAGCCGGGATCCAGAAAGGTGGGGACAGATTCTCAGCTTCAAATCAAAGGATCTCAGAGACAGTAACAATAAACCATAATTAATCTTTTAATTTCTATCCCCTTTTCATGCTGGAAGCATTAATAATTATAATGGCACGGAGTAACATGCTAGTGAAATCATGCATACTAAGTTCTTTTCCAAATTATAGTCCATGAAAAGTCCCTATTATTTTACTTCTTTTAAACTTGTTTTTCGTCTGGTGTCACACCCAGCATTACCCAGGGCATACGATTGACTCTGTGTTCAGGGATCACTTCCAGTGATCTTAGGGGAACTTTATAGAATGCGGGGATAAAAACCAAGTCAGATATGTGGAAGGCAAATACTCTACCCACTGGACTATTGCTTCAGTCCCTACTACTTTTCACTTTGATAATAATAATTTTCTGAAGTATATCATGAAGTTTCTTCTACTTTACACATGGATTTCTTAGGATATTCTAAATTAATCATTTTTGTCAGTTTTGTGATCCAAAAATTTAATATTTTCTGACTGTAACCATGTACTTGTTTGTCGAGGACACCGCCCGTGTCCCCAGCAGTGCTGGGAAGTGAGTTCCCTTCTACCTCTGAAGCCGGGGGAATGGATGAAATCTCAGGAATCTGATGCAGTTTTAAAATGCTTTATTTATCACAGGTTCAG
The DNA here is from genome assembly GCA_021461705.1 of Cryptotis parvus. Taxonomy (NCBI): domain Eukaryota; kingdom Metazoa; phylum Chordata; class Mammalia; order Eulipotyphla; family Soricidae; genus Cryptotis; species Cryptotis parvus. The sequence goes on along the minus strand of JAJIBD010022816.1, from coordinate 3,836 downwards.
GCATACAAATAAGCAATAGGAAAAACCCTGTGCTTAGGATTCCGGCTAGAAACCCCAGCCACGTGTAGGCCAAGATGGTGGCCACCACGTGTAAAGGCCCTGTAAAGAAGAGACAAAGACAAGACTCCCAAGAAGAGTGCAAGCCCCAAAAGAGAGCACAAAGAGAAAGAGAGAGAGAGAGGGGAGAGAGAGAGAGAGAGAGAGAGAGAGAGAGAGAGAGAGAGAGAGAGAGAGAGAGAGAGAGAGAGAAGGCTAGCTTTATACTCCTGCAACTCCAGACCTCCCACTATTATGGGAAGCAGGAAGGGTCAAATGCTCAAATGCCCTTAGGTAATTTCTCCCAGCACCTCACCTAGGCCCTATTATATGCTGATGTTTTGAGCCAAGATCTGCCTGGAAATGACTTTATAGGGCAGAGAAGGGGTTTCCGAGATGGCATGTCTCAGTACCAAAGACTAATACTAATGCCAGTTAAATATTTCTCCAAGCCTTCACAAGAGTCTCGCTCACGCCACTGTAGTTTTGTATTTTAGTTGCCTTTGAATTATCAGGGAGCCATGCTTTAGCTTGGAGGCAATCAGCATTTCTCTCTGGTCTAATTACTTAGAGATCCAACATGGCCAGGAAAATATGCTGGTAAGATCTAGCTAGTCAGATGATGATTGTGGTAGCACGAGAGAATATTTATACCAGCCAGTACAGAATACATGGTCAGATAAACTGTCACATTTAAACTACCCCCTTATCTACAAAGTGCTTTGCAGGAGGCAATCCAGGGCAGATGCAGCGGCTTTTTAGGCTTTTAGGACACTTCTTAGAAAGACACTTCTTTCATTGTCATATATCAAAGGTCAAGAAGGTAATTTTGACTCATATTTTATAGTAAGCAAACACTACAGCTAAAAAAACAGGGGATTATTGATTACTAAATATTATTTATTATAGAATATGGAAACTGGAAAGTGCTTTTCTTTCCAACCTTAGTTGGACTTTTTTATAGATAGTTTGATTTTGAGGTTTTCTCTACCTTAACCCTATAAAGCATGTCACATTACACCTCATTTCCTAGTGTTCTTGCTAGGAGCACTGGTTGGACTAGTGCACAGCGTGGCATTGAGGGATACAGAGCAATGAATTTCAAAGGTTTACTACAGACCCACTGTGAACACCAGCTGTTGAAACACTGAACCAGTATTGTGAGTGTAACTACTTCACCTCCTGGACTTTATATATATATATATATAAATATATATATATATATATTTATATATATAAACATATATTTATATATATATATATACACACATATATATAATAATGATGACTCCAAATATATTGTTATTTGAGTCACTATATATATAATACTTCAATTCCTGAACTTGAATATAATACTTCAATTGAATATAGGCCTGGAGGATAGCCCAGCGGGTAGGGTGTTTGCCTTGCATCGCGGCGGCGCCTGTGCCGCCAGGGTTCAACCCACATCTTATATGGTCCCTCGAGCACCGCCCAGAAGTAATTCCTGAGTGCAGAGCAAGGAGTAACCCCTGAGCACGCTGGTGTGACCTCAAAAAGAAAAACAACAACAAAAAAAGAATATATAATACTTAAATTCCTGACTTTATATATATATATATATATATATATATATAATGACCCAAATATATTGTGATTTTTCCTCATAGTCACAAAATAATCAGTTTAAATTAGTAACCCTGCCAGTGAAGAATTGGATGTTTGCCTTACCATCTAATATATTAGTAAATATAGGAACGCACATTGAGTTTTAGTGGTGCTTGAGTAGAAACATTAAGCGTCAGCCATATGATAAGTACATACTGGAAAATTTCAGAAATAAATAGATATTATGGAGCAGAATCATTATGTGAATAAGTATCTCAAGGAAGGGAGTCAAGTAGAGTACTGATATCACAAATTGATATTAGATGATCCAACTTAACTACCGCATACATATTTTATGCTAGTTTTCCTGAGAGAATGATGTTCAAGAAATGCGACAGATCAACAATGTGCCCGGCTGCATCAGCAGGTTGCAGACAGGAGACAGTCTTGCCTATACCCAGGGCTCCTGCCCTGTGGACGCTGGATGGTTGATGGTCTGACATAGAAAAGGACTTGGTCCCCTGCAATGAACCCAGAGCTACAACAGAGCCTAGCAAGCTACCCGTGGTGTATTCACTATGCCAAAGACAGTAAAATAATGGATCTCATTCCCAACGAATGGAGACATTACTGGCTCCCCGCTCGAGCAAATTGATGACCCATGGTAAGACAAGTGACACTTTACATATGTGGAATGGCACAGAAGAAAACTCAAGGTTAGTACAATATTGAATCTTACATTCTCTATTTTTGTACATTTTAATTTAAAATTTTATAGAGGTCATATGTCATGCACTACTTGGGGGCCATCAGGTCATATCCAGAAGTGCACAGGAGGTCAGTGGTTCTGGAAGTTTGAACTCAGAATATCACTTTCTTTGCATACATATTGGTTGAAATGTACTCAGCTCATAGTTTTGATTGTTGGAGTGATCCCAATGTATTTTGAGGAGTTGAATTTTATGGTCTCATTATGGGCATAAAACTAGTGAGATGCAAACTGCAGTCCTAAAGTCTGTTATTCAATACATCTTAGAGAACTTGTCTAAATATGACCTTTAAAAAATAGAAAGATGTGGGAGAATATACTAAACCCCCCCTAACTCCTGGTATGCGTCTAACTCTTCTTTCCGCGCCTTATCTTTTGACCACCTTCCCAAAAAGCATGGAATCATTGAATTAATGTTTTATTTTGTTTGAATCTCATTATCTCCATTTAAAATAATTCCTCAAGAAACAATATCTAAAAATATGTAAAAGTAATTGTTCAGGAGCATATAAATGCTCCCAAATTTGTTTTTACCTTCCTCAACATACTTGTATGCTATATCCATTATTATTACAAATAAGCTATTCATGACTATAGCTTCCAGACACATAAAGGAGAGTGATATAGCTACACGCTTCTTCAGTTACTCTGTTTGTGATGCAAAGAACAATCTGAGACTTCAAAGTCTCAAACAAATGAGTTTTCAGGTGCCTATCCCCTTAGAAACTAATTGAAATCATTTGCTTTTTCCACTTAAAGATTAGTCCTGACAGTGCACTGAAAATGAAATGTGCGAAGCTCATCTCACTGTTGGCTCACAGCTCAGCAATGGGGACTCCAGAGTGGTCGCATTGTGGTTTAGAACCGAAAAACCTTTGTAAATAAGATAAAGTTCCAACTAACCTTCAGTTTGGTCGGCCCAACTTATACAGAAAATGTGGAATATATTTCAGTGTGGTAGAGATTCAAACAGCTTGTAGACCTCTCTGACTCACAAAAAAGCAATTTGAGCAACTTTCCACTCACCCAAGAGTTCTCTGACACCAGCGAGCTTGCCACTTCCCCTTCGAGTGTGATAACAAATCAGGAAAAGCATGGCATGGCAAAGCTGAACACTGAAAGCAGGCCCTCTGGTGCAATCTGTCCATGTCCACACCACCTACACTGGCTATTTTCATGTGAAGTGAAAGTCACTCTCCTCTTCTACCCCAAAATACATTCTTATATTCCAGCTTAATGTTTCCTTAGCATGCACCAAGATTATCACAGAAAAATACCAGCATATAACACTGTTATATCAAAGTCATTTTTAGCCAATGTCACTAAGAAATGATTTCATTTTTAAAAATAATTGAAGCACGTTGGCTTAGATTATATATGTGTATATATGCATATTCAATTATATATTATAGGCATGATTCACACTTATTCAAAATAAATGAAA
>JAJIBD010022815.1:0-26775 GCA_021461705.1 Cryptotis parvus | reverse complement strand
CCGTGTAAACTATCTAATATGAAATGATCTGGCTGTCTCTCTGGCTGGAGGGTGTAAAAATGAATATATGTCTTGTTTGGCAGAGCACTCATCTCTGCGCCCCCGACAATAGAGATCTCAACTCAACATCACAACCTTAATGATAGAACATGAAACTGGCGAAAATGTGTGAACTTAATGCCATGAAAGATATAAAATGTTCACACAATTCAGGGTGTGCCACTAAATTTAAGCAATAATAAAATTGGTTGAAAATACACTAGGAGAAGATAATCATTTTTCAAATTTCTCAACTCTTTATTTCAAGATTAGATTTGGACACTTGACCTCTGAATTTAGATTACAACGCTGCCTCCTAGATAGAGCTGGAAGTAGTCCACAGACTTGGTGAATAGTCCTGGGCATTTCACCTAAAGCTAGTCATGACTTAGCACTTTCTAACATCAGCGCTCATTGCCCCTGGCTCCATAAAATGCCTAGAAACAAAGGCATAATTTTGGATAAATAATAAACCTGACAAACCATTACTATTTTAAACACATAGAGAAATAAAAATAGAACATAAAAACAACAAAAGATGACAGTGCTTTTGCTCTTTAGAAGTTTTTCCTAAGAAATGAGAAGATATTGCCAAAAGTTCCTATTTTGATATCTGCAGATTTTATTATACCTATTTAAAGGGACCTATTACTGATGGTAGGTGCTGTAAGAGATAGCAAATAAGTATTAGAATACCGTCCTGCTGTCAAACTAAATCTTTTGACTGAAGGATTAAGATAACTTATCACATAATTTCATTCAGTTTACCTTCCCATCATAAAAATGATCAGATTCATTTAAAATTTAAACTTTACACATACATGGTTCATATTGGATTTACTGTCCCTACTAAGCTTTCTTTTTATTTATTGCAGTGAAAACATATAATGTCATCTTTACTTATATTCCATGCATCTTGTTTTGTTAGACCACTCCCGGCCTGGCTCAAGGCTACTCTAGCTCTGTGCTGGGAGGTTGTCCCTGGCAGTTCCCAAGGAACCTGCTTTCGGACTCAAGCCCACATTTTCTGTTTGTCAGCAATGTAACCAGTCTGTTGATTGAGCTGTTTTGGGCCCCTCTTTTATTTTCTATATTAAAAAAAAATTGGCCAAACCAGACTGTGCTGCCAATTTACTCCTGGCTCTGTGTTCAGAGTTCACTCCTGAGGTGGTGCAGGGGACCACATGCAGTAATGGGGACTCAAACTCAAGCCAACCAACTGCTGTGCTGTCTCTCTATGGAGAGGAGTCAGATAGTTTTATCTATTTATTTTTACCTTAAGGAAGTGGCCATTCTGCAGAATGAAAAGATTGATTCTGGTGGGAGGGTTTAAGTAAATACTAAAGATAACTAAAATACTTCTCTCTTTATTAAAGGCTTTGTTATTTCACTATTGTTTGTTGTTTAAGGAGTAATTCAATTGAATGAATACATTCTAAAAGGAAAGACCGCAAGAGGTGAGACTATGCTCAGTCTTAGGAAGCAGAAGAGGAAATGGGTATCTTAGTACAGGAGTTCAGGTCTTGGCATTTGCTTGCTGTGGATTCAGTCTTTGCCACACAGCATGAGTGCCAGATCCCCCAGCCCTGTTAGGATGATCCTGAGTACCGAGCCAGGAGTCAGCCCTGAAACATGCCAAGATGTTACCCAAGACTAAAAGAGAAAATGGGTATCTTTTCTCTTGCTTTTTGCCCTCAGGCTAGTCAGTCTATTTTGACAAAGTTAAGATTATTTCTGTATTAAAATCATTCTTTTTCTGTTAAGATTATTTCTGTATTAAAAGTTAAGATATTATTTCTGTATTAAAAGTTAAGATATTATTTCTGTATTAAAAGTTAAGATTATTTCTGTATTAAAATCATTCTTTTTTCTGTTAAAAGCCAAATGTCTGCTCTAGGACAGATTCATGTTTGCTTTAGGTGGCTATACCGATGTGTCATATTTTATATGCAAAATCCAGTAACAATTAGAGACTTCATTCCCATGATCTGGAAATTGTTTGAGGGCTCTTCATGTTCCTGGGTGAGCAGATGCCCTTGGGCTACACTAGCGCCACGAACCTTTGGACCTATGGAATGTTACTGGTGCCCGCTCGAGGAGCAAATCGATGAACAACAGGAAGACAAGTGATACAAGTGATATAAGTGATAATGAAAACATCAAAAGTAACACTTCTAAACTTTGGCAGAATTATAACTGATTTGCACACATTTAGGTAATGTTGAGGGGGTCTAAAACGGTTCAAGAATCCATGAGAACAAAGACTGTGATCTAACTAATGTATTTAGAACAAAGACTGTGATCTAACTAATGTATTTTCTTGTTTTATTCATTTTTTTTCAGTTTTTGTTTGAAAGTCACGCACTCCAGTTGTGTTCAGGGCTTCCTCCTGTCTCTGATCTCAGGATCACCTCAAGTGATGCTCAGGAATATCTTATTGGTGCCAGACATCTACCCAGGCCAGTCACATGAGAGGAAGTACCTTAATGGCTGTGCTATTTCTCCCAGTCAATTACAATTTTGGCAAATTTGAATCTGTGATTGAATTTGTTCATCCATAAAGCAAAACATCCCTTCCTTCAAAAGGTAAGGAGGCTTCACACCAAAGAGTAATTAAGCTGAAAGCTCTCAGCACAATATTTCATACATTAAACACTCAGCAAAATTTGCCATAAAATTACTACTTGACTTTATTTGGCGGCTCAAAATCTCTTTTTAGAGATAAATGTACTTTTATTATTCCTAGCACATAGGAGATGAAATATGAGACATTATATAGTTGCCTGTGACCATAGTTAGTAAGCAGTAAGCAGAATAGTTGATACCATACTACCAATATTCTGATTTTCATACTTGAATGCAATTTTCTAATGCCTGAAGTTAGTTTTTCTCTGAAATTTTCATCTGTCTCATTTACTGCTTTATGGTGAATATAACTGAGGAATGATTTATTTTTCCTCTCCCTCGGTACTCCACCTATGAAATAAAGCCCAGCAGCTCAAGTGTCAAAATATTTTCTTATCTCTCTTTCCCTTCCCTTCTGCAGTACCAGTATCACCTGCACAAAGTGATAATGGTCACAATGTCACATCAGAAAACAATCAGCTCACCCAGATTCATAACCACTTTCTTTCTCAAGTACAGAGCAATATAAACACCATAATAGACCAAGAAAGACCCCTTACAATTACTTTTGCTGCTTTTCTTTACCTCTCAATACCCTATTTGCTTGTCCAAATCAGTGGCCCGGCTCAATGGCATTTAGTTCAGGCTTAATGGCTTTTCTGTTCTGTCCCAAGCTCCAGTCTCCTTTATCCCCCAAAACTTCATGCTTGGAATTTGGTAATATATTGTTATTCATTTCTATTATGAGCTTACACACTTATCTTTGCTCACAAAAATCCAATTCAATTTCACAACAGTTGCATGTTTTTGTTTTCATATTCTTCCTGACAATTTTTTCTATAAAATTATTATTACTATTATAGTTATTTTGGTTTTGGGAGCACACCCAATGATGCTTTCGGGGTTCTTTCTTGGCTCTGTTCTGGAACGCTACTCCTGAAATGCCTGCTCTGTTCAGGGCATCATACAGGATGCCAGGCATCAAATACAGGTAGACAAGGGAGGACAAAGCAGCCTCCACTGTTCTATCACTCTAACCCCTAACTCTGTGACATTATTATTTGATAATGCATAATCCCTTTGTCTTCACCTAAAATGTAAGCTTTAAAATGCATACACATTATTAATAACTTATTAAAGCTTTAACTCATTAAAGTTAGAAATGTGCTCATCAGATAATTACTACTTTATTTAATTTTTATTATACCACCATGAGAAATATGATTTAAAAAAGTGTTCATGATTGGTTCTCAGTCATACAGTTTTCCAACACCCATCCCTCCAGCAGTGCCCCACCGCAATGTCCCACATTTCCCTACCCACCCCTAGCCTACCTATAAGAATACAGGTACCTATTATTTTCCCTTCTTTCTTCCCCCTTTCTGTCTCTATCTCTGTCTCTGACTCTGTCTCTGTATCTCTCTCTCTCTCTTCATTTACAATTGTGCTTTCCTACAGACATTTAAGGTTTATCACGTAAGTCTTTTTATGTACATTCAATGGTGAGTTCTAGTCTGGCATTACCCTTTCCTACACTTAGTAGAACACTGGTTTATATTTATATCCCATTGATGAATGCAGTCATTCAATCTGTCCTTTTCATTCTGACTAATTTCTCTCAGCATAAGAGTCTCCATGTCCATCAGTTTTACGGGGGTAGAATTTCATAATTTTATCTTTTCTGACAGCTGCATAGTATTCCATTGTGCAGATACCGCAGTTTCTTTAGCCAGCCCTCTGTCCTGAGGCACTTAGTTTGTTTCCAGATTCTGGCTATAGTGAATAGAGCAGTGATGAATAAAAAATAGAGATAGTTTTCTACTATGTGCTTTTGGGTTTCTAGGGTATATCCCAGGAGTGGTATTACTGGGTGAAATGGGAACTCAATATCTAGTTTTTAGAGAAATGTCCATATTGTTTTCCAAAAGGACTGGACAAGTCAGCACTCCCTCCAACAGTAGATGAGGGTCCCTTTTCCCCCACATCCACGCCACCACCAGTTGTTCTTGCTGTTTTGGATGTGTGCCAATCTGTAATGTGAGATAGTTTCTCATTTTTTTTTTATTTGCATCTCCCCCTGTTGATGAGTCAAAGATGAGGACCCACTTTTCATATGCCTTTTGACCATTCTATTTTTCTTCTTTTTTGGAAACTTCTGTTGATTTCTTCTCAATTTTATGATGGGGTTGGCTGTTTTCTTCTTCTTAAGTGCTACTAGGAAGTGTCTGTAATATCTGGATATTAACCCCTTATCAGATGGGTATTGGGCAAATATTCTTTCCCCACTCTGTGCATTGTCTTTTTATGTTGGTCACTACCATTTTTTTTTAGGTGCATAAGTTTTTCAGTTTTATATAATCCCATTAATTTATCATTGCTACTATTTGCTTGATCAGTGGTTTCATCTTTGAAGATGCCTTTATTTTAAATGTAGAGCATTTTCCTATGTTTACTTCCATATGCCTGATAGATTCATGTCTGACATTGAGATCTTTAATCCATTTTTTTTTTTGCTTTTAGGTCATACCCAGCAATGCTCAGGGGGTTACTCCTGGCTCTGCACTCAGGAATTACTCCTGGCGGTGCTCGGGGACCATATGGGACGTCGGGGATTGAACCTGGGCCGGCAGAGGCTGGCCACATGCAAGGCAAATGCCCTACCCACTGGGCTATCGCTCCGGCCCCCAAGATCTTTAATCCATTTTGATCTGACTCTTGTGCATGGCGTTAGAAGGAGGTCTAAGTTCATTTTTTATGTAGCTGCCCAGTTTTCCCAGCACTCTTTGTTGAAGAGGTTTTTCTTTGCTCCACTTAATAGTTTGCTCCTTTATTGAAAATAAAGTGATTGCATATTTGAGAATGTGTTTCAGGATATTCAGTTCTATTCCATAGGTCTATGGGTCTGTCTCTATACCAATACCATGCTGTTTTAAGTACAACTGCTTTGTAGAAGAGTTTGAGGTTGGGGGAAAATGATAACTCCTGTCTTTTTCCCAAGAACTGCTTTAGGTATTTATGGGGATGTATTATTCCATACAAATTTCAGGAGTGTTTGGTCAATTTCTTTATAGGAACTGCATTTGATCTATATAAAAGCTCTAGGAGGTATTACAATTTTGATAATGTTAATTTTCCCAATCCATGAGCAGGGAATGTGTCTCCATTTCCCTTAGGTCCTCTTTTATTTCTTGAAGTAACATTTTGTAGTTTTCTTTGTGAGATCCTTTATGTTTTTTGACAAACTGATTCTTAGGTATTTGATTTTCTGTTATACAACTGTGAATGGGTTGTTGCTTTAATATCCCTTTCTTCTCTTTTCGTTATTTGCATATAGGAAAGTCATTGACTTAGGAATCTATTATTTCCAGTAGCTTCTTGGTAGAGAGAATTTGGGCAGTAGAAAAAGATAGCTAGATTGATGCTAAGAAAGCCCAATCCATACAATAAAATGAGACTTAGACACAGTCTCCATAAATACTTATTTAAATAATGAGTTAAGCATTCATTGTGAAATTTCCTTCATTGTCACTTAAGTATACGGCGCCTGGGATCAGAGGGTGGAGTACATGGATTGTATGTAAGAAGCCAGGGGTTTGATACCCTTTACTGCATGTTCCTTCTAGAAGCTTAGGGGATAACAACATGTACAGAGCTTGTAGCAAGTCCCAAACACAGCTGTGTGCATCTCAATGCGTATCTTGCTTCTTGCATTTTCAAGAAGCAAGATAGTCATTTGAATGACTCTTGTTGATGAATCTGAAAGTCAACTAGAGGGCAGGTTGGTACCCTATGAATATTACTAAATATACTGTGTGAAATAACTATAGAACTAACTCCACGGAACATTTGCTTTTTATGTTTATGATTTTACTTTTCATTTTGGCCCACCCTTCCATACTGAGAGATAATCCCAGCTCTGTTATCAAGGTTTGGACCTTGCTCGATCTATTGAGCTCTCTTTCTGGTCTTGAGTGTTTAGTATATATTAAGTGTGGTTAAGAAGAAATTACATAATCTCTACTACTTTATTATATAGTAAATCAGATACTAACATATCTATTACATAGGCAAAACCAAATACCAAAGACTTGGAATAATGTCCCAAAGTCACACTAACAAAAATGACATAAGACAATATCTGAACCTAGTCTTATCATTTTTTTTTGTAAAGTCTCTTCCTCAGAGCAATAAGCCAAAATATCAATGCCTAGTTGTTATTTTCAATAACCAGTAATCTTGCATATTTCATGCGAAGTGTGAAAAACTGCTATACTATTGACAACTAAGACTATCTATTAAATTTTACAGGTTGGTTGCAATTACTTTACCCAGATGTATATATATCAAGCCCATTTTATTCTTCTATTTTAAGGCCCAGTATCATACAGAAAGACTAAAGTTTTGGCTCGCCACAGGCCAGCATATAAGAAATATAAGACTGAAAAAATATCTCAATGCTGTGATTATTTGGCACACAAGAACTCTGGAGGGATCAAGGGGAGATAAGCATGTGGTCTAGTTGGGGGATTGTGTCAGCATTTCCCACTGAGCAAGATGAATGAAAAGGGACTTTCTGAGGTTGAATATCCGTAATTGGGGTGAAAATACTGGCTTTATTAGTATTTTCCATCACTGCAAGACCCTCTCCTATGCCTGCATTTCATTTCCAACTTCTTGTATTTTAAACATTGAATGAAATGCAAATGTGACATTTTAACTTTCAGAGGGACATTGAAAATGAACAGCTATGTGTATAGAAGAGAATATTTGATATGGATTGGTAGAGTACAGAGGAGATAAAAGGTTAGTTACACCCAAAGAAAATTTAACTGAAGAAGAGGAAGGGAAAACCTAAGTTTCTCAAATAAATGGAATAACTACAAGAAGTGTTTTGAAAATGAATCTATTTCCTCTTCAAAGTTCTTGGGAAAAATCACATAGGAAAAACATAATTTTCTCTTAACCAGGAAAAAATATAGCCTCTTTTCACAGGCTGCTTAATGAGATAAAAATAGTCGGGTGGGGTGCGCTCGGGAGCTGGTGTGGAATCATTCCCATTTTTACAAATAAGATTTTAATTTTCATCTACTCAAAATTCCTTGAGTACACTGTGTTTTGAAGGAGTAATTCTTAGCAATAATTTTAAGTATAAATATATGTGTATATATTTACATATATATGCATACACACATTTTTACTTATAGTGCACATTCTAAAGTAAGAGAAGAGAATGCTTTATCCTAATTAGTAGAAAAATGTTTTGTTTTTCTTTTTGGGTCACACCCAGCGATTCAGGGGTTACTCCTGGCTCTGCACTCAGGAATTACTCCTGGTGGTGCTCGGGGGACCATATGGGATACCGGGGATTAAACCTGGGCCGGCACAGGCCGGCCAGGTGCAAGGCAAACGCCCTACCCGCTGGGCTAGCCGCTCCTGCCCCAATAGTAGAAAAATGTTTTATAATAGAAATGGAGAGAGAGTACAGTGGGTGAGGTACTTGCCTTGAAAGTAACAAAACTGGGCTCAATCCACAGCATTGCATACTGCTTCCTGAGCAGCACCATGAGTAATAAATGGAGAAGAACCAGGAGTAAACTCTGAGTACCACTAGGTACTCTGAAGTTACTCTGGCTACATTATGGATCTCTTTGTTTAGGGCAATACCATGGTGGTCATATGTTTTTGGTTTTAAGTTATACACAACTTCTAAATACTTCTTCTATTTACTTTTAGCCCAAGTTCCTGGTTAAGACTTTCACCTTCCAGCTCTGGATGCATAAAAAGGTTAATTTCCGATTAACAATTCCACTCCCATTGATTATTATTCCCCCCTAACCTCTTTCTCCTCTCATTATTAGGGCAATAGATTTTTACTTTCACTATATTCTTATGCTACCTCTATCTGATCCCTTCAACTCTACAACTTTACAGATGCCTTCTCTTCTGATTATTTTTCTAGCCTTTTATTCTTGGTTCCTAGTATCCTAGTTTACTTCACTGGTAATTATTTTATTTCAGTCATATGGAAAAACTCAAAATTCTAGTCATGTAGAAATATGGAACAGAATGCCACATTTTATTTCTCTATCTTTAGGTGATTTATTCATATTTTCTTCACTATCGATCAAAGTAGATTGGAAAATTAGTTTTGCTGAGTAAGCTTCCCCATATCTAAAATATGAATAATAGTACATATAATAGATTTTACCATTATATCAGTACTATTATCATAACTAATGACTCTGTTACTATTATATCACACATTTTCATTTAAATCATCTGATTTTTAATTTCTGATCATTTCCTTCTCTCCCTTTACTACATCCCAGGACAGGATTTAGTTTCACAAATATGTTTTGAATAAATAGAATAAAAAATAACTTCACCACATATATCCTGAAAGCTACCCCTGAAATTATCTCCCAGATCATTTGTTCGGTGTCTTCCTAAAATTTATGTTCGGTGTCTTCCTAAAATTTATGTGTTCTGGTCCTGACATAACATACATCATGCAATCTTAGTTGTTTCTTGTGACACTTCAGACTAGGTAAACCTGACTATCTCATTGGGAGGAGAGAAGCTATGGTAAAGGGAGGAACAGTTTCTTCTTAGACCTTTGTCAGAAGCCTTGAGCTGTGTCCTTGCATGAACATTTTCTGTGCCCACATATCCCTGAAGTCATGTCCTGATCTGGTAGTACAGCAATTGTCTTGGGTTAATATAAGAATACTACTATACTTAAAGTATAATACTATACTTATTTATAGTATAAGTAAATAATAAGTTGTATAAGTATTTATACTATAAACATGCTTACTTATAGTATATTAAGTAATACTATACTTATTTCCTCAATTAATTACACAGCCATATTATAATGTACTAAAGTCTATGGTTTTAGTATAGCAATTTCGTAGGGACAAAATTCAGTTCAAACTAGGTCATAATTGGTCATAATTGGTCCTTCTGCCTTTCCCAAAGTGGCATCATGAGTTCTCAGCTCTGGCGACATCAAAGTGGGATAGTCTACATGTTTGAATCAGAATCGTGATCTAAATGAAGTCAAGCTTCTATCTCTTTGTCTGGAATGCATTACCATATTATAAGAATATATTTGGGTCTGATCATCTAACATAACATAAAAGGCAAAAACATAATATTTCACTTTATAAAATCCTGTTGAACAAGACACTTCAGTGTAACATGGAATGATTATCCAGAATAACTGAAAAAAAAAGTCACGAAATGGATGCTAATTTGAATTGCTATTAAGTGAAGTAACTTATTCTGAATTAGAAAGTCATGAAAGAAAGAAAACAAAATAAGTTGCCAAATATGAGCTCCAAATGGAAAATTACCAAGTCAGGAATTCCTAATTGCAGATGCTGACATGTTATCAGATTGTTTCTCAAATGGTCAACCCTACAGAGTTCTTCCTATGAAGAGCTTTGCAGAAATATTTACTCAGTTAGTTATAATCCTGATAATAAAAATACAACCTAAACAAACAACAGAATAGCAACAATAAGAAACCTTTGAGCCCACATCTCTGCCATTCATGGAGCAAAGTGTAGTCTCATATAGTGCAATGATAGGACACAGATGTGATGACTCAACTCATTCTTCATAATGAATTACAATGTGTTTTTAAAAAGTATTTTATTATACCCCCATTAGATATACAATACAAGATGTTCATGTTTGAGGTTTGGTTCTGCAGTGTTCCAACACCCATGCCTCCACCCATGTCCATTTCCCATCACCAATGTCCCCACTTGCCTCCCCCTTCCCCAGCCTGCTACCATGGCAGGTTCTTTATCTCATTTCTCTCTCTCTCTTCTCTCTCCTTCTCACTTCCATTTCTTACACATTGTGGATTGTAATATATTCTACAACATGATTGGTTCCACTAGTTTGAATGACTGTGCAGATGGCAGCTCTCCCCCATGCATCTGAGTCTCTGCATGATGGCCGAGAGCCCTGAGGCAGTTTGTGATTGGGGGCCACCAGGCCTCTCAGAGAGGGGAATGGGAACCCAAGCTCCATCACCACTATCGCCTGGTGACTTCCATCTCCAAGTGCTGCCTAACTGGGCTTGAACTCGGCTGCTCTGCTAAGCTGGTCTTGAAATCAACATCTCTCTTGGGTGGGTTCTGATGAGCTGTGGAGTCCAGACCGTGAAAATAAAGGCTATTATGGTAAGCGAGTCTCATTCGGCTGCTTCCACGGCCCTACAGAGGTGATGGGCCAACACCCAAAACCCGTTCTGCCTCCTGGGAGCCTCATAGTCAGCTCATGAATTAAAACAAGTTTTAATAAAGTAAATTAATTCTTTAGGGCATGACTTTCCATCATGTATCTTATAAGAGAGGAGAATATCAATACTATTTCAAGAACTGTGGTGAGTGGTAAAATTCAATGCAACATATATACTCTATAAAATAAGTGTATCCTACAAAATTCACATCCTGTGAAGGTTCCATTATAATGATCCCTACCTTATCAATGAGGACACTACAGGCTAGAGACTTCAGTGACTTTCTTTTTTCCTTTCAGTTATACCCTATGATGCTCAGGGATTTCTCCTGACGCAGCTGTCGGGGTTTGCTCCTGGTTGTGCTCAGAGCAACATAAGGGGTGCCTGTGATTGAGCCCTGATCAGCCATGTGAAAGGCATGCACCCACCCCCTGTATTACTGCTATAGCCATAACTTCAGTGATTTTATCCAAGATCACATATCCAGGGAGATGCATCAAAAGAGTCCCAAAAATTTCTGATTCTAAGTTTACTGCCAGATTTTCTACTCCCAACTATTCTTACCAAGGGAGATCATTGTTTCCCCTTTTCCACCTTACAATACTCCCCCTTTTGCCCTGGATTTTAACTCCCTATTGTATCACCATCATGGTGGTTTTGAAGTTTGGAAGTCATTTGAAGGAGAATACTTTTTCCAGCATTCCTACATTCTTGTGCTAAGCAAGTTTGCAGTACATAAGGCACAGGAAGGATTTACATCTTTTGACTCTCTTCCAGCAGATATTACTTATCTTGAACTGCCAGCGGAGTCTCGTCTGTGTGATGTGCGTGACAGTGAAGAATAGCTTTGCTGCATTGCCCAGTTTGCATGGTAAAGAGAAACAGGAATCATTGTTTGATGGCATGAATATTCAGGAACATCGCTGCAAAATCTTGGCAAGGGAACTGCAGGGGGAGACCTAATTCTAGGGACCATGAAAATGATCCCTAATTCATTGAACCCTTAAAATTATTTTTTGAAGATCAGTCAAAAAAAAAAAAAAAAACTGATGGAGTATTAAAACTTCTTTAAGACACTCATATTCCATGTATACCTAGTAAATTTTTTCTTGAATTTGCGTCTCAGGTGAACAAAGCTTGTTTGCAACACTGTGACTTAAAGTTTGAAATCAAGCATATATTTTAAATAAAAAAATGATGGGTAATCATCATAAATTGTGACTGGATACATATCCCAGTATAATCCCTTGTACACATTAGGCAATCAAATATGTTCCATCACTGTTCCTTTATGGGTTTTGCTATCTACTGCCCTATTTTATGTATATATATATATATATTTTTTTTTTGTTTGTTTGTTTGTTTGTTTCGGGGCCACATCTTGTGGTGCTTAGTGCTTACTCCTGACTCTATGTTCAGGGATCACTCATGTCAGAGCTCAAAGTACCCTACATGGTGTTGGGATCAAATCCTCATGGCCCCATGCAAGGCAATTGCCCTACCAACTGTACTATATCTGGAAGATCTCCTGTTCTTTTTTTTGTCTCCATAGCTCAGCATATCCCAAGTGCCACCTTAACAACATTTCTATAGTAAAATTTAAATATAATAATATATTTTTTGATTTTTTATCTTCACAATCCTTATTACTGAGAATAAATTATTAGCTAATTGAACTATATTCAAGTAAATTCTCAGAAAATAATTAAAAACTATCAGATTTAATGATTAAAAATACTAAGCATATGATAGATTTGGTTGATTTTAGCAGAAATGTTTGAATGGCAGTTAAAATATATTTTCCTTCACAATTCTGATGTTGTGTTTGAACAGGCCTCTCAGTTTACTGCAATATTTGCCTATCAGCAATAGAAAATGTTTTTAAATTGCCAACAGGGTCAATTATACTGATGGTAGCTAGCTTAATATCATTGGATCTTCATGAAAAAGAAAGTACTTTTTTATTGTTGTTGTTTTAATAAAATGACTGATCTCTAAATGCAGTCTTATTTTAAGCTTAGAGTTTCTTCACAGTTAGAAATAAAGTAGAACTCTACTAAATGATTCAATCCTGGTAATGAACATTAGTTCAAAATCCTACTCTTGACATATATGAAAATGTGTTAAAAAATAAAGCAGATTTGATAGGCACAAAATATTTTTTCAACATAAGCATAAGCACAGTGTCAAGCACTAACATAATATAAACTATTTTGAGGGTTTTAGTCACAGCACATATGTACATTTTCTTCTTCCTTTCATCTCCAACAAGAAATTCTAGCGGTATAAGATCTACTTCAGAAAAAAATAAAGAGAATGTGGGTGTGCCTTCCATTATAAAATATTGTAAAATAAATGCTTTCTTAAAGTTCTTAGCATAAACGTGATCCACATATTACTCTCCATTATAAGTTACACATAAAGTTCACACACATTAGTCCATCATTAAATCACTGCTTGTATATGGCATTGATGTAAATGTACTAAACATTATAGAAGTAATCAAACACCATCCAGGGGTCAGAGGGTTAAAGTAAACAAGGCAAGTAACTCTTTACTAACACACCAGCAAGCACTGATCCATATAAACTATATATTTGGATCCATATATGATCCATATAATGTCTGTATATGTGAGGTTAATTCCAGACATACTTTGGGCCTGGATGTAGGATTATCCCCTAATAGATCATATTGGTGAATAATAAGAAAACTAATAACAGTCAAGGCATCAACATGAGTCCACTCCACAAAAATCACCATAAAATATGTCTCTTGAGGTTAGGAAAGGGATCTGTATTTTTACTCAACTATTCCAAACGATTCTTACAGATGTTAAAGTTTATGAATAACTCCATATTCAAGTTCTCTACCTTTTGATGCACCTTAACTATCACTTGGAAAAGGCGAGGGAGTAATGAATCTTTGATGACTACAAAGCGGTTAACACTGCCAGGTACTAAATAAAAGAAGGACAGCAGACACAGAGCTGTGTTCATAGAATTTCCCATATTCTTGTTATGTTCCACATAATGCAGGGTTTTCTGAAGATTCTCAGGGCAGAAATTAATAGCAGGAAGAAGAATCCATGAAACAGCTTGTCTCAAGATCAAAGAAAGTTCACAGTTATCTTGTTTATATTTTTCATGAATGATTCAGTTGTTGGATGGACACTTCTAAATATTTAGACATCTGTTTTAGTGTACAAATAATGCAGAAACTGAGGTAGAGAAAGGCAATTGAAGATGAAGGTTTAAATTCAGATTCTTTTCTCAGTCCAGTGTTCTACCAAGGTTGGATTTCATATACTGAAGAGACATTTGTCAAACCAATAGAGAGATTCCTAAGGATATCAAAGTCATTAATCTCTAAAAGATTTCCACTAACTTGGAAATACTATTTTGATTAGATGATCCTTTTCTGTTGGACCTTGTACATTGTAGGATGGCTAGCAAAATTCTAGACTTGTACCTATTGGATGCAAATAACACTCTTAGCATGCCCTTCCTCCACTGTGTCAACCAAAACGTCATTAAATGGTGTCAAGTGTCCCTTGCAGTTTCTTTTCAAATTATCTTTAGTTTAAAAATACTGACACAGAAGGTAAATTAAATATACTTTCTCTCACTTAACATGTGGTGATCTCTACTGGGCAGAAATATTAATTTCTACTTCTACTTTGGGTGTAGAAATTACCTATTTTGGATGTAGAAATTACCAGTCCAACGTTGCTAAATTAGCAGGTGTGTTAGTTATGGGTTTTTGCACACTTTGTGATTATCATGCGTTTGTATATCTAACAGTCGATTCCTAAAAAAATGTTTCTAAATAAGTAGACTTGAGTAACACAGATTGCTTTCCAAGTGGGTGGACCTCATCCAATAGGATGGGAACTGTGATGGGAACAAAATATCAGAGGAAAGGAGACACAGAGCCAACTGTGGACATTGGGATAAATTCTACTGTCGGGAAGCTGCTGGGGTCCCCAACAGTGCCGGAAGCAAGTTCCTTTTTACCTCCGAAGCAGGCAGGGAATGGATGAAGACTCAGGAATGCAACACAGTTTTAAAAGGCTTTACTTATCACAGGTTCAGGCATACAAATCAAATATAGGAAATACCCTGAGCTTAGGATTCCTGGCTAGAACCCCAGCCACATGTAGGCCAAGATGGTGGCCACCACGTGTACAGGCTGTAAAGAGGAGACAACGGCAAGACTCCCAAGAAGGGTGTGAGCTCACAAAGAGAGAGCCCAAAAAGAGAGTGCAAGAGAGGAAACAGGCTAGTTTTATACCCTGCAACTCAGACCTCCCTCCCACTATTATGGAAAGCAGGGAGGATCAAATGCCCTCAGGTAATTTCTCCCAGCACCTCACCTAGGCCCTTTTATGCTAATGTTTTGAGCCAAGATCTGCCTGGAAAAGCCTTTATAGGGTAGAGAACGGAGTTTCTGAGATGGCTTGTCTCTGTACCAAAGTCTAATACTAGTACCAGTTAAATATTTCTCCAAGCCTTCACAAGTCTCATCTACTTCGTG
Organism: Cryptotis parvus; assembly: GCA_021461705.1. Classification (NCBI taxonomy): domain Eukaryota; kingdom Metazoa; phylum Chordata; class Mammalia; order Eulipotyphla; family Soricidae; genus Cryptotis; species Cryptotis parvus. The sequence continues at coordinate 11,318 of JAJIBD010022815.1, read as the reverse complement.
GTAGTTTTGTATTTTAGTTGCCTTTGAATTATCAAGGAGCCATGCTTGCTTGCTTGGAGGCAAACAGCATTTCTCCTCTGGTCTAATTACTTAGGGATCCAACGTGGCCAGGCAAATATGCTGGTAAGATCTAGCTAGTACCACGATGATCGTGGTAGCATGAGAAAATATTTATATCAGCTAGTACAGGATACATGGTCAGATAAACTGTCACATTTAGACTACCCCCTTATCTACAAAGTGATTTGCAGGAGGCAATCCAGAGCAGATGCAGAGGTTCTTAGAGGAGTCCTGCAACATTATACCACATGTACTTTTAAGGGTTCTCTCTTAATCTCTCTCCACAGGCACCATTTGGTATCTCAAGTATTCTTGACAACAGCACAGACTCTGGGTTTATAGACAGGATTATGTAGCCTCTTTCTTCCCAGTCCAGTCAATTATACTAGCAATAGTATGACTAATAGATGACAAGTCAACAGATAGTATTACATTACAGAATAAATAAACCCAACTACTGCTGGAAGTCGAATGAGGTAGTTTTCAAAGAGATCATGGAAATTAAAAATTAAAGCATTACCAAGTATAAGAATAATACATGTCACATACTGAAGAAACCATATATATATGTATATATATTAGGCAATATTATATATAATATATATAATATATATAATATAATATAATATGATATGATATGATATGATATGATATGATATGATATGATATGATATGATATGACATGACATAATATAATATAATATAATATAATATAATATAATATAATATAATATAATATAATATAATATAATATAATATAATATAATATAATATAATATAATATAATATAATATAATATAATATAATATAATATAATATAATATATATTAGGCAAAGAGATGTAAATGTAGCATATTTATAGTGAAAAATACATTTCTCAAGTATTTGATTACAGGAAGGAAAGCAAGTGGTAGTGAGTGTGATTAGGGAGGATAAACGGAACTAGCAGAGAATGCTTAATAGACCAAAACAAGGACTGGATATATCCACTGAAAATTTTAAATAGGTAGTGACATAAGATAGGCAATTTTAGAAATATAATTCTAGTATAATATGACAGAGGTTAAAACATAAGGAAAAGAAGACTAAAAGTAATCATTATTCAACTATCAAGAAAGTTGGAGTGTATGTAGAGGCAACCAGGGGCAAAGCCAAGAGTTTGTGAGGTGAAACATAAAGGCTTTGTAGCAGATAGGCTGGAATGCTAACAGCCGGGATCCAGAAAGGTGGGGACAGATTCTCAGCTTCAAATCAAAGGATCTCAGAGACAGTAACAATAAACCATAATTAATCTTTTAATTTCTATCCCCTTTTCATGCTGGAAGCATTAATAATTATAATGGCACGGAGTAACATGCTAGTGAAATCATGCATACTAAGTTCTTTTCCAAATTATAGTCCATGAAAAGTCCCTATTATTTTACTTCTTTTAAACTTTGTTTTTCGTCTGGTGTCACACCCAGCATTACCCAGGGCATACGATTGACTCTGTGTTCAGGGATCACTTCCAGTGATCTTAGGGAACTTTATAGAATGCGGGGGATAAAAACCAAGTCAGATATGTGGAAGGCAAATACTCTACCCACTGGACTATTGCTTCAGTCCCTACTACTTTTCACTTTGATAATAATAATTTTCTGAAGTATATCATGAAGTTTCTTCTACTTTACACATGGATTTCTTAGGATATTCTAAATTAATCATTTTTGTCAGTTTTGTGATCCAAAAATTTAATATTTTCTGACTGTAACCATGTACTTGTTTGTCGAGGACACCGCCCGTGTCCCCAGCAGTGCTGGGAAGTGAGTTCCCTTCTACCTCTGAAGCCGGGGAATGGATGAAATCTCAGGAATCTGATGCAGTTTTAAAATGCTTTATTTATCACAGGTTCAGGCATACAAATAAGCAATAGGAAAAACCCTGTGCTTAGGATTCCCGGCTAAAACCCCAGCCACGTGTAGGCCAAGATGGTGGCCACCACGTGTAAAGGCCCTGTAAAGAAGAGACAAAGACAAGACTCCCAAGAAGAGTGCAAGCCCCAAAAGAGAGCACAAAGAGAAAGAGAGAGAGAGAGGGGGAGAGAGAGAGAGAGAGAGAGAGAGAGAGGGGAGAGAGAGAGAGAGAGAGAGAGAGAGAGAGAGAGAGCGAGGCTAGTTTTATACTCCTGCAACTCAGACCTCCCACTATTATGGGAAGCAGGAAGGGTCAAATGCTCAAATGCCCTTAGGTAATTTCTCCCAGCACCTCACCTAGGCCCTATTATATGCTGATGTTTTGAGCCAAGATCTGCCTGGAAATGACTTTATAGGGCAGAGAAGGGGTTTCCGAGATGGCATGTCTCAGTACCAAAGACTAATACTAATGCCAGTTAAATATTTCTCCAAGCCTTCACAAGAGTCTCGTCTCACGTCACTGTAGTTTTGTATTTTAGTTGCCTTTGAATTATCAGGGAGCCATGCTTGCTAGCTTGGAGGCAATCAGCATTTCTCTCTGGTCTAATTACTTAGAGATCCAACATGGCCAGGAAAATATGCTGGTAAGATCTAGCTAGTCAGATGATGATTGTGGTAGCACGAGAGAATATTTATACCAGCCAGTACAGAATACATGGTCAGATAAACTGTCACATTTAAACTACCCCCTTATCTACAAAGTGCTTTGCAGGAGGCAATCCAGGGCAGATGCAGCGGCTTTTAGGCTTTTAGGACACTTCTTAGAAAGACACTTCTTTTCATTGTCATATATCAAAGGTCAAGAAGGTAATTTTGACTCATATTTTATAGTAAGCAAACACTACAGCTAAAAAACAGGGGATTATTGATTACTAAATATTATTTATTATAGAATATGGAAACTGGAAAGTGCTTTTTCTTTCCAACCTTAGTTGGACTTTTTTATAGATAGTTTGATTTTGAGGTTTTCTCTACCTCAACCCTATAAAGCATGTCACATTACACCTCATTTCCCTAGTGCTCTTGCTAGGGAGCACTGGCTAGACTAGTGCACAGCGTGGCATTGAAGTGATACAGAGCAATGAATTTCAAAGGTTTACTACAGACCCACTGTGAACACCAGCTGTTGAAACACTGAACCAGTATTGTGAGTGTAACTACTTCAATTCCTGGACTTTATATATATATATATATATATAAAGATATATATATATTTATATATATAAATATATATTTATATATATATACACACATATATATAAATAATGATGACTCAAATATATTGTTATTTGAGTCACTATATATATATAATACTTCAATTCATGAACTTGAATATATAATACTTCAATTGAATATATAGGGCCGGAGCAATAGCCCAGCGGGTAGGGTGTTTGCCTTGCACGCGGCCGGCCTGTGCCGCCAGGGTTCAATCCCGGCATCCCATATGGTCCCCCGAGCACCGCCAGAAGTAATTCCTGAGTGCAGAGCCAGGAGTAACCCCTGAGCATCGCCGGGTGTGACCCAAAAAAAAAAAAAACAACAAAACAAGAATATATAATACTTAAATTCCTGGACTTTATATATATATATAAATAATGATGACTCAAATATATTGTGATTTTTCTCATAGTCACAAAATAATCAGTTTAAATTAGTAACTTGCCAGTGAAGAATTGGATGTAAGCCTTTACCATCTAATATGTTAGGTAAAATATAGGAAGCGATATTGAGTTTTAGTGGTGTTTGAGTATGGAACATTAAGCGTCAGCCATATGATAAGTACATACTGGAAAATTTCAGAAATAAATAGATATTAAGGAGCAGAATCATTATGTGAATAAGTATCTCACGGAAGGGAGTCAAGTAGAGCAATGATATCACAAATTGATATTAGATGACCAACTTAACTATCGTACACATATTTTATGCTAGTTTTCCTGAGAGAATGATGTCTAAGAAATGCAATTGATCAACAATGTGCCCGGCTGCATCAGCAGGTTGCTGACAGGAGACAACCTTGTCTATACCCAGGGCTCTGCCCTGTGGACACTGGATGGTTGATGGTCTGACATAGAAAAGGACTTGGTCCCCTACAATGAACCCAGAGCCACAACAGAGCCTAGCAAGCTACCCGTGGTGTATTCAATATGCCAAAGACAGTAAAAATAATGGATCTCATTCCCAACGAATGGAGACATTACTGGCGCCCGCTCAAGCAAATTGATGACCAATGGAAAGACAAGTGACAATTTACATATGTGGAATGGCACAGAAGAAAACTCAAGGCTAGAACAATGTTGAATCCTACATTCTCTATTTTTGTATATTTTAATTTAAAATTTTATAGAGGTCATACGTCATGCACTGCTTGGGGCCATCAGGTCATATCCAGAAGTGCACAGGAGGTCATGTGGTTCTGGAAGTTTGAACTCAGAACATCACTTTTGTATACATATTGGTTGAAATGTGTACTCAGCTCATGTTTTGATTGTTGGAGTGATCCCACAAGTATTTTGAGGAGTTGAATTTTATGGTCTCATTATGGGCATAAAACTAGTGAGATGCAAACTGCAGTCCTAAAGTCTGTTATTCAATACATCTTAGAGAACTTGTCTAAATATGATCTTTAAAAAAATAGAAAGATGTGTGGGAGAATATACTAAACCCCTAACTTGGTATGCATCGAACTCTTCTTTCCGCCCTATCTTTTGACCACCTTCCAAAGCATGGAATCATTGAATTAATGTTTTATTTTGTTTGAATCTCATTATCTCCATTTAAAATAATTCCCCAAGAAACAATATCTAAAAATATGTAAAAGTAATTGTTCAGGAGCATATAAATGCCCCAAATTTGTTTTTACCTTCCCTCAACACATTGTATGCTATATCTATTATTATTACAAATAAGCTATTCATGACTATAGTTTGGAAGACATATAAAGGAGAGTGATATAGCTACACGTTTCTTCAGTTACTCTGTTTGTGATGCATAAGAACAATCTGAGACTTCAAAGTACCAAACAAATGAGTTTTCAGGTGCCTATCCCTAGAAACTAATTGAAATCATTTGCTTTTTCCACTTAAAGATTAGTTCTGACAGTGCATCTGAAAATGAAATGTGGGAAGTAGCTCTCATCTCACTGTTGGCTCACAGCTCAGCAATGGACTCCAGAGTGGTCGCTAATGATTGTGGTTTAGAACCGAAAAAACCTTGTAAATAAGATAAAGTTCCAACTAACCTTCAGTTTGGTCGCCTCAACTTATACAGAAAATGTGGAATATATTTCAGTGTGGCATTGGGGATTCAAATGAGCTTGCAGGGACCTCTCTGACTCACAAAAAGCAATTTGAGCACTTTCCACTCACCCAGGAGTTCTCTGACACTCAGCAAGCTTGCCAATTTCCCCTTCGAGTGTGATAACAAACTAGAAAAGCATGGCATGGCAAAGCTGAACACTGAAAGCAGGCCCTCTGGTGCAATCTGTCCATGTCCACACCACCTACACTGGCTATTTTCATGTGAAAGGGTGAAAGTCACTCCCCTCTTCTACCCCCAAAATACACTTATACTCCAGCTTAATGTTTCCCTTAGCATGCACCAAGATTATCACAGAAAAATGTTTCAGCATATAACACTGTTATATCAAAGTCATTTTTAGCTAAGTGTCACTAAGAAATGATTTTATTTTTAAAAATAATTGAAGCATGCTGGCTTACAGATTATATATGTGTATATATGCATATACACATATATATTATGGGCATGATTTCACACTTATTCAAAATAAATGAAATCACCTGACAACTACCATTAAAACACTAATTTTCCTCTATATGTAATTCACTGGACCCATTTCCAACTTCTTTCATCCCTTCCCTCTCCTTTGGAACTGTCACTTCTGCCATCTTAGGGGCTGTTTGATTTGTGTCTGTTTCCTCTCTATGTTTCCTCTATCAGATATGTGGGAACAACCAGTCTTGCCTTTATCCTTCTAATTTTGCGTAGCATGATTTTCTCCTGTTACATTCCTGTTATAACAAAAAAAAAAATTCATCTTTTTTACAGCTGAGTAACAGTCAATTTTGCAAGTATACTTTGTCTTCTTTGTCCATGTATCTATCCTTAGACAATTGGATTGTTTCCATATCTTGGATATTGGCTCTAATGGTCATAAGTGTAAATATATCTCTTAAAATTAGCATTTTATTATTATTTGAATAAGCATCTAGAATTGTAATTGTCTGAATACCTTATAGAATATCATATTTTTATAAACAATCCATATGTTTTCAAAATTATGATTGTTATTCCCTCAATTCCATTCCTAGATACCTATTCAAATATATACATGTATATATGTATAAGCATAAACATGCAGAAAAACAGAACAACTAAGGTTATATCTAAAGGCGATGTGATTTTTCACTGTTTATTTGGAAGTGACTAGGCATGCCAAATTATTTTGGTTCTGTTCTATTATTCAGGTTCTTCCTTTGAGGTTAACCTAAAACATTTGTATAGATTTATCAATACTGACATCCTCATGCTGGTTCTGGCTCAGATCTCTGTGCTCCCAAATGACCAAATACTATTGTGCTTAATTATTATGTATTATAATATTTTTTGCTCAGAATCTGCTTTCCCATCAAAAGACTAATTTCTTAGAAAGAAGGTAGCATGCCTTCATATGCTGAGCAGATGGTATTCTTTTGTAGATCTCACTTGATTTGATGAGATATCCTAAGATTATTTTCATTTAGATTTGCTCAAGATCAGATGCTTTCGGACCCTAATTACATCTAAAAAACCCATTTGCTTTAATAAACTGTGTCTGTATCAAAGAAAAGTGGTTTGTGCAGGGTTATAACTCACTGGGGGGTCACCTTAAGGTATGTATGCTCTCTAACTAAATACATGAATTCCTCTAAATCATATATAGAGACCTAATCCCCAATAATAAGGCATTTGGAGTTGGGACCACTAAGAGGCAGTTAGGCCATAAAAGTAGAGTTCTGAGAAATAGAGTGAAGCAGAAGGGGAGAAGAAGCTGATGAGATGCAATGGGGCAGGGGTCAAGGTTATTCAGATACATGGTGTAGTCAAGGAATCACTGAGCTAAATATACAAACTACAGAGTCAACAAGACTGAAATAGTGAGACTCAAATTTTAATAACTAAATGTATTGTGTTTGTATATGGCGGCCTGTTGTCCGTCATATACAAACTGTTTACTCAAGACATCCTGAACAGAGTTGGCAGAACATTAGATGAAGAACAACCATGCGAGCAGGCTGACTTCTGAAAAGGATTCAGCACAATTGACCATATTCACATGATAACCAAACTCATTGAAGTCTATAGAGAATTCAAGATGCCTCTCTGTCTCACATTCTTTGATATAAAGAAAGTCTTTGATTCTGTGGAGACTGAAGCGGTCATTGAAGCCCTAGTCAAACAGGGTGTTCAAACCCAATACATAAAGATCCTTCATGAACTATATCATGGTTTCACCACTAGGATCTCACCATTCTACAGGGAAGTGATCATCGAGATCAAAAAGAGGGTTCAGCAGGGTAATACCATTTCACCAAAACTCTTCAGCGCCACCCTCGAAATCATCATGCAACAATTAGAATGGGAAAAAATGGGAGTGAAGATAGAGGGCCAGCAACTACACCACCTATGCTTCTCTGATGACATGGTTCTAATAAAACCAAACATCAGCCAAGCGGCATAAATACTGGCAGACTTTGACCGAGAATGTGGAAAGATAGGCCTACAGCTGAATCTCAACAAATCTATGTTCATGAGAAATGAACTACTTCCAGGGGCCCCATTCACTCTCAATGGAACAAACATATCCGAATGCAACAGCTATGTGTACTTAGGTCGAGAAGTCAACATGTTGAACGACCTGAAACCTGAGTTGAGCAGGAGGAAAAGAGCAGCATGGACAGACTTCAAAACATCGAAACAATAGTCAAAAGAACAAAGAACCTCCGGCTTACGGGTACACCTCTTTGACTCCACGTTCTCCCTGCATTGACATACGCCTCAGAGACCTGGGCCTTACGAAAACAGGATGAGAATACCATTCGGGTCTCCCAAAGAGGAATCGAAAGAGCCATGCTTGGAATATCATGCCTCACTCAAGTGAGAGAGGGAATCGGAGTTCCAACCTCCGTTGCTATTCTAAATTCAAGGAAGCTGTCTCATCTGACAGAACATGGAAAATCAGATGGGCTGGTCATATAATGCGATCTGGAGATGACCGTTGGTCTAGAGCCGTTTCCGATTGGATCCCATGGGATGCCAAAAAATTGTGTGGCCACCCACCTGCAAGATGGTCAGACTTCCTTATCAGGACCCTAAACAAACAGTTCAAAGCTCTTAATATCCCCCAAAACAGACAGATGCCATTGGGCTACACTGGCACGTGATGGGTCAAATGGAAGCATTTCTGGAGCCCGCTCATTTAAATTGATCACTTGATATTAAGTAATCAAGTGAACAAGATGTAAAAAGTGCCTGTCAAGATGATGGACTATGACTGGTGTAGGGAGGTAGGAGGCGAATATGGGGAATACCGGTGGAGGAAGTTGACACTGTTGCTGGAATTGGTAATGGAACATTGTATGTTAAAAACACAACTATGAATAACTTTGCAATTTAAGGTGCTTTAACACAATAAACTTTTGGAAAGAAAAAGATATGTTTGCTCAAAAAAATAGAGTTATCATGAATGAAACTAGTGCCTTTATAAAATAAATGAGAAAAATTTTTCCTTATTCTTTCCATCATATAAGGATATAATGACTCTCGTCTATGAATCAGGAAGAAAATTCTCTCTCCCAGTGCTTTGAGATGTAAATTTCTGTTGCCTATAAATCCCCCAGTTATGATAATCTGTGAATCAGCGTGTAAGGACTAAGATAATGGAATACTTACACCCCAATTTGTAATGTGAGAAAATAAAAGTAACCATTAGTTCTAGCATAGGAATTTAACAAGACAAAGCCAGAACAACTCTAGTGGAAAAGTTTAATAAATAACAACCACCATAATAATTATTTACCTCATTTATCATGTTGATTATCACCACCTAATTCTTCCTTATCTCCATTTGTTATACCACCAGTAAAGTAATTGAAGCTGGTAATAAAATGTAATCATGATTATTTTTACAGCAGAAAAACAGAAATCTGGTTCACCTGACTTCAATGCTAAAAACGTATTTTGTGGGGAACATAGCATCTTGGCATTCACAAGAGTTTAGATATCAAGGAGCATGTAGGGTAGATTATGGGCACTTCAACAAAGTGACTCTTAGGACTTGTGTGAAATGATTTTTCAATGAATAATAGTGATGATCAAATCAATTGGAGTTCTACAGGTCTGTCTCTATAACAATACCACACTATCTTAATTACAACTGCTCTGTAGTAGAGCTTGAGGTTGGGGAAAGTGATACCTCCCATCTTCTTTTTCCCAAGGATTGCTTTAGCTATTCATGGAGTTTTATTATTCCATACAAATTTCAGGAGTGTTTGTTCAATTTCTTTTGAAGAACATCATGGGTATCTTTATAGGGACCGCATTGAATCTGTATAAAGCTCTAGGGAGTATTACCATTTTGATAATGTTGATCCTTCCGATCCATGAGCAGGGAATATGTCTCCATTTCCTCAGGTCTTCTTTATTTTCCTGAAGTAACGTTTTGTAGTTTTCTTTGTAGAGATCCTTTACATTCTTTGTCAAACTGATTCCTAGGTATTTGATTTTCTGGGGCGCAATGGAATAGAACTGAGTATCCTGAAACACATTCTCAAATGTACAACCACTTAATCTTCGATAAAGGAGCAAAAATATTAAGTGGAGCAAAGAAAGCCTCTTCAACAAATGGTGCTGGGAAAACTGGGCAGCTACATGTAAAAAAATGAACTTAGACCTCCTTCTAACGCCATGCAAAAAAGTCAGTTCAAAATGGATTCTAGATCTCAACATCAGACATGAATCTATAAGGCACATTGAAGAAAAACATAGGAGAAACGCTCTACGACATCGAAACGAAAAGTATCTTTAAAGATGACACACCACTGACCAAGCAAATGGAAGCAAAGATAAACAAATGGGATTATATAAAACTAAAAAAAGCTTCTGCACCTCAAAAGAAACGGTGACCAAGATACAAAGACAATCCACAGAGTGGGAAAGGATATTCACCCAATACCCATCTGACAAGGGGTTAATATCCAGGATATATCAGGCACTGGTAGCACTCCACAAGAAAAAACAGCCAACCCCATCAAAAAATGGGGGAGAAGAAATGAACAGAAGCTTCCAAAAAGAAGAAATTCGAATGGCCAAAAGGCATATGAAAAAGTGTTCTTCATCTTTAATCATCAGGGAGATGCAAATCAAAACAACAATGAGGTACCATCTCACACCACAGAGACTGGCACACATCCGAAACAGCAAGAACAACCAGTGCTGGCGTGGATGTGGGGAAAAAGGGACTCTGATCCACTGTTGGTGGGAGTGCCGACTGGTCCAGCCCTTTTGGAAAACAATATGGGCATTCCTCCGAAAACTAGATATTGAGCTCCCATTTGATCCAGCAATAGCACTCCTGGGAATATACCCGAGAGACCGAAAAACACATAGCAGAAACACTATCTGTACTTCTTTATTCATCTCTGCGCTATTCACTATAGCTAGAATCTGGAAACAACCTAAATGCCCGAGAACAGAGGACTGGCTAAAGAAACTGTGGTTCATCTACACTATGGAATACTATGCGGCTGTCAGAAAAGATGACATTATGAAATTTACCTGCAAATGGAGGGACATGGAGACTATCATGCTGAGTGAAATTAGTCAGAAGGAAAAAGGACAGATATAGAATGACTGCATTCATTAATACGACATAAATAGATACCAGTGTTTTACTAAATGTGGGAAATGGTAATGGCAGATTAAGACTCACCATTGAATATACACAAAGAGACTTAAGTGATAAACTCTAAATACCTGCAGGGCTAGCCACAATGTGTAAAATAAGAGGCAGAGAGATGCAGAGACAGAGAGAGAGAGACAGAGAGAGAAAGAGAGGAAACTGGGGTACCTGCTATTAAGGCAGCATGGGGGGTGGGGCAGGAGGGGGTGGGGTACATTGGTGGTGGAAATGGGGCACTGGTGGAGGGATGGGTGCTGGTATACTGTATTACCAAGAACCAATTATGATCACCTTGTAATTGTATGTTTCACTGTGGTATAATAAAAAATTAAAAAAAAAAAAAAAAA
>JAJIBD010022814.1:0-30733 GCA_021461705.1 Cryptotis parvus | reverse complement strand
AAAACTAAAAAGAGCTTCTGGCACCCTCAAAAGAAACGGTGACCAAGATACAAAGACAATCCACAGAGTGGGAAAAGGATATTCACCCAATACCCATCTGACAAGGGTTAATATCCAGGGATATATCAGGCACTGGTAGCACTCCACAAGAAAAAAACAGCCAACCCCATCAAAAAATGGGGAGAAGGAAATGAACAGAAGCTTCCAAAAGAAGAAATTCGAATGGCCAAAAGGCATATGGAAAAAGTGCTCTTCATCTTTAATCATCAGGAGATGCAAATCAAAACAACAATGAGGTACCATCTCACACCACAGAGACTGGCACACATCCAAAACAGCAAGAACAACCGGTGCTGGCGTGGATGTGGGGAAAAAAGGGACTCTGATCCACTGTTGGTGGGAGTGCCGACTGGTCCAGCCCTTTTGGAAAACAATATGGGCATTCCTCCGAAAACTAGATATTGAGCTCCCATTTTGATCCAGCAATAGCACTCCTGGGAATATACCCGAGAGACCGAAAAAACACATAGCAGAAACACTATCTGTACTTCTTTATTCATCTCTGCGCTATTCACTATAGCTAGAATCTGGAAACAACCTAAATGCCCGAGAACAGAGGACTGGCTAAAGAAACTGTGGTTCATCTACACTATGGAATACTATGCGGCTGTCAGAAAAGATGAAATTATGAAATTTACCTGCAAATGGATGGACATGGAGTCTATCATGCTGAGTGAAATTAGTCAGAAGGAAAAGGACAGATATAGAATGACTGCATTCATTAATCGGATATAAATAGATACCAGTGTTTTACTAAATGTGGGAAATGGTAATGGCAGATTAAAACTCACCATTGAATATACACAAAGAGACTTAAGTGATAAACTCTAAATACCTGCAGGGCTAGCCACAATGTGTAAAATAAGAGGGAGAGAGATGCAGAGACAGAGAGAGAGAGAGAGAGAGAAAGAGAGGAAACTGGGGTACCTGCTATTAAGGCAGCATGGGGGTGGGCAGGGAGGGGTGGGGTACATTGGTGGTGGAAATGGGGCACTGGTGGAGGATGGGTGCTGGTATACTGTATTACCAAGAACCAATTATGAACACCTTTGTAATTGTATGTTTCACGGTGGTATAATAAAAAAAAATTAAAAAAAAAAGCCTTATAGCTTAAGTCTTAGAGCTTACTAGCAATTACATATCTTATAGTAGGAACATCCAGAATATACACAGAATTTGCTTCTTCCTACAACATGAGTAAAATTAATAAAATGTATTTATAGACCTATATATGAGTTTATACCTTGTGGACATTCCCTATAGATATTATCTATATTAGGGAAGAATAGACAACACAGATTTAATACAAAGACACGAGCCCTGGGAAAATAATGATGTCCTAAATATATATACAATTCACATATTTTCAGCATTTTTACATTTGTCAATAGCACTTGCCTGAGACTGGAAACTGAAAATCAAAGCACTATTTAATTAACAGATTATTCTGTAAAAATGGAGGGAAGGAAGTCATTACATCATATGAGCATTAATGAAAATAATTTCTAAATGTGCCACCTTGGTGAAGGAGCCTTCTAATCAGCAGAATCCTTTTAGAGTTAAAAAAAAAATCTTTTAAAAACTTAAAGGCTAAGATTCCAAACTCTCATTACAAGACAGTGAATCAAATATCCCAGAGGCCTGGTTAATTCTTTCTAGAGCTCAAAAGTTGATTCTGATGTTCAGTCTAGTCTGGGAATTATTTTGTAAAGTAGTTTTAATATCCTACTCATTACCCTGGCCTGTATTAATCTGTGACATTGCCATTTTAATCACCAGGTTTAGGTGGTATTCAGTATAGAACAAGAAAATAATTTTATATGCAATTACCATAAGGGAGGGTAATGTGTAAAATTTATAATATAAGGAATATTTTTTGTGGGTGAGGGACCCATACTCAGATATGCTCAGCTCTTAATCCTGGTTTTTTCTCAGGTTTTACTTCTGGCTCTGCTTTCAAGGGTCACTCCTGGTGAAGTTGGATGCCTGGAATGAACACTGGTCAGCTATATGCAAAGGCAAATGCTCTACTTACTGTACTAAAAATCTGTCTCTGATATAGACAATAATATTTGCCACACTATTACAAATTAATATTCTGATCATTTGCTATCAATATCATTTCTCAATGCTGTTATCCTATTTTGCTTTCTCAAGTGATTTAGGGATTAACTCTGTTACTCATATTCAGCTTCATTTATAATTAAGTATACTTTTCTAAACTAAATTCATTTACCTATAAAAAGAGAGATAGCAATATATATGGATGTGTATATATGTATATATTTATATATATATGGATGCATGTGTTTATGTGTTTTTATTTCACTGTGAGTGAGGCTCTAGAAAATTTCTGTGAATATCTTTAAACATTGGAAAAGTCCCAGAAATCATAAACAGTTATAGCTATTATTTTCTAATAACATACTAAAGCTAAACTCTTTCCATTCCTATCTCAAATGTATCATTTAGTGACCTTATTATCTCCCTCACAGGTCCTTTCATTACAAGCTTAAGATAAAAATGAACCTGTAGAGTAGATGTACTTATCAAAACTATGATAAGTATTAAAACTGAATTATCAATACTATGATGATCATAGAACCCAAAGACAATAATTAAAGTTATAGATGTGTTGTAAAGAATGGAATTAAAGTTGTAGGGAAACCTGTAGACATCAGTGGAAAGACATTGACGTTGCTCATGGGATTAGGTTGGATATTTGAATGCCATGTTTGCCACAAACTTGTATTGATCATGAAGCCAAAAATTGTTTTTAAAGACATTTTTTGGTAATGACCATAAAGCTTGTTTTTCAAGGACAGATTTTTATATAAACTAAGCAAAAAAAGATTTACATTATCACTGTATCACTGTCCTCCCATTGTTCATCGATTTGCTCTAGTGGGTACCAGTAACATCTCCATATGTCCTGTCAAAAGCAAGTGTAACACAAGGACATCTGCTTGCTCCAGGGACAGGAAGAGCCTTCTTCCTACATTATATTGCTGGTATTTATATTTGCATTGTTGAAGTCTTAACTGATCCCTCATTGGTTTAAGTATTCAATCATTGTTATGTCATTATCTATATTTATGCATATTTTAAATATGTGCTCTAAACATAAATTCTTATTAATAGTTTTATAGTTTCTCTGATACTGTCCAATGTTCAAATAATTAATGACAATTCTAATACTCATATACTTTTGTTCTTTTTATTTCAGAAAATGCAGATTTATTTACTCTTTTTAAAATTTTAACTCCTTTAGATTCTATGATTTTTAAAGGTTGATAATATTTTATTATACCACAGAGGTATACAATTATAAAGATGTTCATGTTTGGGTTTTCAGTCATACAGTGTTCCAGCACCCATCCCTCCACCGATGCCCATTTCCCACCACCAATGTCCCGATTCCCTCCCGTCTCTCCTTAGCCTACCTCTGTGACATGTTCTTTATCTTACTCTCTTTCTCTTTCTCTCTCTCTCTCCTCTCTTCCTCCTCTTACATATTATGGATTGAAATACATACATTTAGAGGTTATCATGTGTATATTTTGCCTGTATTTGATGCTCACTTCTAGGCTAGTATTATCCCTTTCAACAATTATTACCATACTGTTTGTTTCTCTGTCTTACCTAACCTCAACTCCCACCCATTTGTGGTATATTCCACTTTTGACAAGACCTCCTCATCCATGTAAAACTCATATTTCAATAGTGGCATTTATATAAAATATTGTACTGCAAAAAAGTAATTTGAATGCATAAGGCATAAAATAAAACAATTGCTGATATGTCTTACTATAAAATATAACTAAGAATGAAAGAAGTCCTTCTCAAATGAGAAAATGTCAGTTAATTTCAAACTAAACCACAATGTGTAAGAGAAATAAGAGAGAAAGTGAAAGAGAGAAAGAGATAAAGGACCTGCCATGGAGGCAGGCTAGGGGAGGGAGGGAATCGGGGGCGTTGGTGGTGGGAGATGGGCACTGGTGGAGGGATGGGAGCTGGAACACTGTATGACGAAACCCAAACATGAACATCTTTATAATTGTCTATCTCACGATGGTATAATACAATATTTTTTAAAAATTCAAACTAAAATATTTTAAAGTGAAACTGAATCCCACTAAGTAGTACACAATATTCTCAATGACATTAAAAGGTAAGAAATGTAAAATGAAGTCCTGTCAGTGTTAAAAACATATATAATTAACCTCTGGCATTTTGTTTCTGCTTATTTCTATCAGTAGACCGATGATGTTTATTTCACAAAATTTTACAGGATGTTTGGTTGAGTGAATACTCTAAGAAATCAAAAGTAGTTTCCTTTGGAGTAAAAAGTATGTTTGCTGAGATACTCTTAATTTAGAGATAGTGATTCCCTCTCCAGAATAATAAATAGGCCAATGAAGAAGTGCACGTCACAAATTTGTAATGCAATCCATCACCTGTGAAGGGGTGCCTCAATCCCTTTCCGTTGTCCTGGGAACCCGCAGTCCCAGAATCTCTCTGAAGCAAAATGACATCCTTCCACTAACATTGATTTATGGAGATAGGATTCATTTCTTACCCAGTTGTCTGGAAGCCTTATAGGCTCTATTATTAGCTTAGAGCTAGAATTAACTTTCCAGAATTTCCCAGTTCTTCTAACACTGTCGAGGTAAATAAAGCTGATGCTTAAATTGTAAGCTTAACTTCAGAAATTATTTCTCTTAGCATAATTTGGGACTTTTTAAAAAATTAGCTAACTTTGAGTATATATTTAATTAAAAATAGATATTAATACCACCTTTTACCATAATTTCAGGAGTATAAGTATAAATATAATTGCAATTCAATCAACACTGGTAAATGCTAATATCATTCAGGTCTTTTTTTTTCTGTTGTTTGGATGTTTAGTTTTTGTAGGAAAGGAGAAGTCACATCTGATAATGTTAAAGGCTTACTCTTGCCTTTGTATGCAGTCACTCATAGTGATGCTTAGGGGACCACACAGACTGCTGGGGATCAAACCTGTGTTGACTGTGTGCAAGGCAAATGGCCAACCCATTGTACTATCTCTCTAGCCTTTCGATAATTCATTATATAATTATGTTAAGTGTAATTCCCAAAAGAGGACACTTTTTAATTTTATGTTAATTTTATTGTAGTTTAGATAAAATGGTTAGGAGTACTGTCAATGCTATGATTTATAGGCAGACAGAACTAGATAGATAGATAGATAGATAGATGGATAGATAGATAGATAGATAGATAGATAGTAGATAGATAGATAGATAGAATACAAATATATTTTACTCACTTATTAAAGTTTGTATGTACACAGATAATATAACAAAGATTGATCAAAAAATTGAAAACAATTTGGATTTTACATAGACTAGTCACTTTTGATGCCCTTACTCTTCTACAGTGCTTGAGACATTAAACAGAAAATCCTGAGGTCAAATGTTTTCTAACAGCCTTAGATTTTAGAAACAGAAGATGAGGTAAAGGAGGGCCCAATATAAAATATGTATCAAATATGCATTGGCACTCAGTTGTTTTACTGAAAACAAATTTAATTCACAGCAAGGAATGCTAATGATAAAATAGATATAATCCTTATGCTTTTTTCTATTCTCTCTGAATAGTATTTCTCCATAGGTGTTCAGCAACAAAGAGCTTGAACCTTTGGTTCCAATGTAGCCATGGCTTCCTTCAAGCTGTGTGTGACTCCATCAGACCGCATCAGCCGCTCATTAGGGTGTATATCATTATGCTTTTTATTCCCAGTTGAAGCAAAGCAGCCTTGCTTTAACAGGAGGTCACACAGGGAGTTTATCAAGTAGTTGCTTGTGTTTTTAGATTGTCACTCTATGAATATGTAAGCAAATTCTTTTCTTCTTGATTGGTGAAGAGCTGAGTGAAAACTCAGATTTCTAAGCGCTCTTAGGAGGATGTAAAAGTATAAGTTAAAATCTCACAACATGATTGACTTGAAAAGATATGTGCAAACCTCAATGGAGAAAACATGATGAATGAGTGTCTGTGAAATTTGAAATGGTTCTTAAGTCATTCGGTAGCTCTGGTCAATAAAATATGTCTTTTTTGATAGACATCGCCTACATTTCTAACTGCTATATTATGCAACTGTCAACTACATGTCATTAGACATGATGTTGAAAGCCAAGCAAGTAATATTTCATGAAACACAAAAACACAAAATAACTTAAAAGTCAATAATTCCCACCCTGAAAAATGTCTTGACCTCAGTTTTCAAAAATAAATAGAAGGAATAACTTAAAGTAATCTCCCACATTCTTATGTAAGAACCACATTCTTATGTAAGAATTACAGTCAATGCTTTCTTGTTTTCTGCATTTAATAGCACAACAAATCTCAGATGGTAAAATATTGCTAGTAAATTCAGGATGAAATGCTTTCTTCTGAGATTACTGCATTCTTAAAGAAAATAAGGAGATGAAGAGAGTATCTTTCAGAGGTCCCCCAAAGGGAAGCTTCCATAAGAGAAAGCTAATTTTACCTTCAGTGTGATCAAAGCCTGAGCTAATTGGTCAGCAAGGACAAAGCCAGGTCTATTTGAGGACCCCCATAGAGCCAACCTTAAAATGGGAGGTGAGCAGATTAAAGAGAAATCTAATCACTCAAGAATAGACAACACTTGCCTAAAAAAGAACACTCATATGAAAATAACAATAAAACATATAAACTTTGAGCTAGTCATGCTTTGAAGAGTAAATGTGAAAACAAATGAAATGGAATCAGTTACAGGAAAATTGCTCTATGAAAGGAACATTTATAAATTAAACTTTTCACAGTTATTTAAATTAAATAATTTAAATGCATGAAACCATGACAGGCTAACTCATTATTGCAAAAAAGGTAAGTTGGAAGACCTGAGTTTGCTCCCCATACTAATCTTAGAAACATAGTTTATTAAGGTGTTTTGAAATAGGATTGCAATGCTGACAAGAACCTAAACTGGAAAGAGAATTTAAAGTATCTTACTGGCAGAATAACAAATTGTGAGGGAAATCCACAAGGATCAATAGTGAATATGTCAACCAAATTATATGACCATACAGGTTACAGTCTTCTATTTTTATTGTGTATAAACACGGTGTAATTGGGAGGTCACTCTGGCTAAATATAGTACAATAGTTTCAAAGATAGTTGCTTAATTGGCACACCAAACTATTGATTTATGCTCCTGACTCACAGTAAATGGATGGGGAGATTATTATTCACTTTTAAAAAGGAAAAAGAAATAGAACAGCACTATCTAGAAACATCCAAGATAATGAGATGCTTACTCCAAAAATAATAATCAAAATATAGTCCTAAAATACAGGGCAAGTAGCTACTTCTAATGGCCCAGTTTGATTATAAGAGATTATTTAGTGATTTGCTAGGCATTCTTTTTCTTGAGCATCTCGTTCAGCTATGTTTCCTAGCTTCTCATCTAGTTAGGTATGACTGAGAGTGATAGCAGAATATTGATGAAAAGGATAGATGTAAACTGAAGGACAATGGCAGTCTTACTGCCTTTCCCAAACATTTTCCCTCGTATCAAATTAGTGGATACAATGCAAGTAATTCAGTTGAGGGCCAAGAGCATTATGGAAGAGCTTAAAATATTTTCATATGTAAATCCATAAAATAAAATAACCTTCATAAGCTTTATAGAACAAGGAAGATCTCAAATACATTTTTCTTTGCCTTTTATACTCTTTAATGGGTGAAAAGCATTATTAGAATTGGGGTCTTATACAAAACAAGGTATAGGTTGCATTTAACTCAGAGCACCGGTGGATAGAGGCACTGCGAGAAAGGAAATTTATCACTGGAAGGAATCCTAAGGTATAACACAATCAGGTGATTTTGATATTTTGAAGAGTTTTTTCCTTGTAATAATCTATTTAATACTGTTAGGATCATATAATAGAAATTGTCTAATGACAAATTTTCTTATATAAGATTATTTATATAACCTTATATAACCTTCTATATGTATATAATCTTATATATAATCATGATTGAAAGTAAAATATTAATTAATATTAAACCATGTTTGATTTTGAGAAAATGCAACAGCTGCTAGCTAAATAAGTAACTCAATATTTAAGGATATAAAAATCACCTAAGAGATTAATATTACAACTGAAAGAAACTGATCATATTGACATACTATGCGACAGTTCTTAAGTATTTTTTGGAGGGTGGACTTGTTATTATACTTGGTGATGTACAGGGGGTCACTCCTGCCTCTCGGCTCAGGTGTGCTGAGGTGGTTGGGGGACCATATAGGTTTGAACCCAGGTAGGTTTACCACATGCAAGAAAGCAAATAATCTACCCACTGTATTATCAAGTTATTTCTACATGTTAAGTACTGAAATGCGCTAAAGTCTGTGGCAAAAAAAAGATTAACTCTGAATATGGCTTAATATTTAGAAAATGAGTAATATATAGAATTAAAATATCTAATTTGAAAAGTTGATGTCATTTCTATCCATCAGCAAAAATTTTATAACCACTTTCAGTGACTGACTAGTTGCCTAACTCTGTCATTATTGTAAACCTATATCACTCCAAAGTGGTAAGCTATACAGTATTTTTGAATCATAATACGCTCTCTCTGTGACTTAGGGAAGTTATTTCTCAAAAAGTTTAATGCTTACATAATGTTTAAATTCTCCGTTAGTTTTATATTAAATATACAGCAAAGCAATATGAGCACATTCAATAATTCAATACTATAGACTTCACATTACATATATTTTATACTTTTATCATTCACATTAGAATAATTTTAAATATTAATTATTATTATATGCTTAACATTGTCAAAATTTCCCTAGGGAAAATATAATATTAAGAATTTTAAGAATAATTATGCATATGTTGCATATGTTGCCCAATATATTCATAAAACACATTTAAGTGCGGACTTTTTTTTTTTTTTTTTTTGCTTTTTGGGTCACACCCGGCAATGCTCAGGGTTTAGTCCTGGCTCTGTACTCAGGAATTACTCCTCGTGCTCAGGGGATCTTATGGGATGACAGGGATCAAACCCAGGTTGGCCACATGAAAGATAAACGCCCTTCCTGTTGTACTATCACTCCAGCTCCTTAAGTGCTGACTTTCTTATGAGTTAGAAAACTTGGATATGGGGCGGAGCAATAGAACAGCTGGGAAGCGTTTGCTTTGCATGAGACCGACCTGGGTTCAATCCCAGCATCCTATATGGACCCCAAGCACTGCCAGGAGTAATTACTGAACAAAAGAGCCAGAGTAACCTCTGAGCATCGCCGGGTGTGACAAAAAAAAAAACCTTGGATGTATAAAAATAATAGATTGTTCTATTAAAGTGTATATATACACAATGGATTGAATAAATGCAAGTCAACTTGTATTATAACCTGCTGCATTTTGTTAAGGAGAAGTCATGTGGAGTATTTTTTTTTTTTTTTTGCTTTTTTGGATCACACCCGCCTATGCTAAGGGGTTACTCCTGGCTCTGCACTCAGGAATTACTCCTGGCGGTGCTTGGGGTACCATATGGGATGCCAGGGATCGAACCCAGGTTGGCATGGGCTGGCCACGTGCAAGGCAAACGCCCTACCCGCTGGACTATCGCTCAGCCACCTGAAGTAAAATTTTTAATCACACTATAGAAAAAAGAAATTAACACAGAGAAGTTATACTGTCTGTCCCAAATTAAATGTTCTTCAAATTAAAAAATAATTTTTAGATTTATAAATATTTGTCTGAAAATTGATTACTTACATAGAACAGGTGATACATTAACAGAGAGTATATAGTAAAGTGGAAACTTTGGCAGAAATTTGAAATGTATCTGCTTAACTATCTTTTATCTATGCATATTTTTGCAAAAAGTAACAACAATTTTATAAAAAATTATACTCTCCACTTTTTATATTTCCACTTTTATTTACTGTCCACTTTCATCAGCAAACATGGTATTTAGAAACATAAAAATCTTGGAAAGGTCTAAAAGAGCCAGTAGAAACATAAGTTTTAAATGAACATAATCAACATTTAAAATGTCACGAATTAGTTTGAAATTTAAACATATTACTGGCATACTAAAAACGTTCACTAATAATCACAAAAAAGTGGGACAAAGGGTTTTTAAGCACATCATATTTAGATTTTATGAAACCACAACTGATTTCCATTATTTATGTCATGAAGACATCTTTATTTAAGACTTTCAATTAAAAAAAAAATCGAGAGATCTGTAATTTACTTGACCAGGAACTTTTCCAAGTGAAATTCTTTATTCACTTTTCCTCATCCCCAATTAGAATAAGTCTTGACTGCCCTATATTGGTAAAGTGAACTTTGTTATAAACATCAATTCAAAATCAAAATGAATGCTCAGTTGTCAACTTGCTGAGAATTTATCAAAGTTAATTGGGCACTCAAGTAAGCAAGATATTCAGGGAAGAAACTGAAGATGATGGTAAAACTCCAAACCACTGATTGCAGAATTCTGAAAAGGAATACAGGAACTGGTGTTTGCCAAGGTAGAGGTTCTCTATGAGAAAGGGAAAGACATAAACTCACACTCTATTTTATCAGGAAGATGTACTTAAGTTTAGAAAGGGTACTCAAACACTATAGGTTTGTGGTTAAGGTCCTTCCTGACTTCCTGTACTTCTTTTTGATTCTTGAGGAATAAGCTGGAAATATGAAAATGAGGGTTAGAAAATACAGACTAAAAATGAGAGAATTGCATGATCAAATTTTGCAGATGCTAATACACTTTTTCTTGACAGGAGCTAACATGTAGCAACCCTGGTCAGATCCTCGCAATGCATATGGTCTCCTGGCTTTACCAGGAGTCAGACCAGACCAGAACAGGTCAGATCAGACCAGAATGCTGATCAGATCCCAGGCAATACATAAGGTCTCCTAGCTCTATATGCAAGAGTAAACCCTGAGTACTTTGAAATCTACCCCTCCCTCCCCAAATTGAGACCTTTTTACTTTCGGTAAAATTCATCAAAGGAAAGCATTACTTAACTGTCAAAGGGAGATTTTCTTGAGCACTGAAATGTTAGTCCTATAATAGGTTAAATATCCTCTTTATCTGTGACCCTATACCTTTTAACATCTTTATGGACCCAGAAATAATGCTCAAGGTGATTTTCAAAGGCCTTTGTCATATCAGGGAAGAGATCTTAAATGTTTTCTTGTGTATGTGGTAGTGTTTTTTTTCTATGTCACTCAAGATTCTTGCACCTGTCTTACTGAGCATTTGTGTTGGGCAGGAAACTTTGATTTGGAAACATGATTGATATTGACTATAGTTTTAAAAACCAACATTAACATAGCACTAGTTTTGAAAGAACAGCAGCAAGAATAATGGCGTTGGAAGCACCAACAGATTCACTATAAAGCAGACTCTTAGGATTCACTTCAAAATAATGAATTCTGTAGACAATATCCATTGTTTTGTTCTTATTCCTTCAAGTGATTTAAAGGTACACAGAAGGAAAACCATTACTCTACAACAAAAAACATTCCAGAGTTACTGCTTAGAACTTTATTTTATTTCATAACTTATTTTAATATCTCATATACATTTATTGCATTTTTATGAAATGAATTGAAATGCATTCAATAAGTTTTAAGTAGGAAATCTAAATTTATGTTCGCAGAAAGTATCAAAATCACACATTTTTGCCTTATGATAAAGTTTTTTCCCCAGCACTCCAAATATCAAACCAGTACTAAACATTTCAGAAACTTGTAAACAACTTTGACCCATAAAGGTTATACTATTAGTAGGTAAAGAAAATCAGAAACATATTTATTAAATTTTGTAAGGAACTATATCTCAGGAAAATAAACAGAAATTTAATTCAAAAGAAATTTTCCAAATGGTAAAATCAAACAACTATATTTGAGATATTGTGTATCTTACTGTTATGATAATTTTATATCATTAATCAGATAAAGATTTTAGTTATTTATGCTAATTTTAAGTTAAATTATCTGAAATGAACAGACACAAGAAATCAAAATTTCTTTCATAAAACATCTTGCTTTATAGACATAATTTGTAGAAAATATAAATTAAATTAATATTATCGAGTAATATTACACATTCAATAAGAAAAAGTCTTCAGTGCCTTATCATGTGACTTTAGCTAAGGGCCAAGTGGGTGACTGGTCATTCATGCAAGAAGTTAAAAATTGATTTTTAGTTAGCCACTCATATTATAAATTAGTGAATAAAATACAAAACTATAATAACTTTTTTATTTCCATACTTGATACAATATAGAAAAGTTACTTGGTCTATAATATTGTTGATTTAAGTTATCCATGTTAATTAAATAAAAAAATACTGGATGTGCATTTACTTAGATGTGGTGGACTTTGATGTGGTGGGCTGTTTGATTCTTGTATATAAACAAACACTAATCGTTGGCTGGCATCGACAAATAATGCTTAAAACTAAGCAGCAAGTTACCTCAAATTGTAAAACAATTAAAAAAGTTATGTGGAAGACCTTAAGAAAGAAGATGAGATGGAGTGAAGGATAAACTTAGAAGAGTGAAAAGGGATAGAAATAAAAAAAAATACAAATAGAATCCTGTGGTTAAAAACTGCTCAGAATCACGTTGCCAGCAGTGCTATTTATAAAAACAAGTTATTCCACTTGTAATATACAAAAGCAATATTTGATGTAGCCTGTTATTTTAATTTCTTTTCCTAAGAATATATACTATAAAATACACATCTTCTGTGTAAAGAAACTGAGAAAAAGTATAAGCACACTTTATATTTATTATATAACTTTCTGAATATTCTCTGCTGATTGAATTCTTGGTACATGACCACCCAGAGGCTCAAAACACTTATTCAAAAATCTATATCTTACTTATTCCATTTGAAATTGTAGAAAACCTTCAAAATGATAAATCTTATTGAAGGCAACAATAAACAACATTTGATTCATATATACTGAAACTTGTTACAGGTAACAAATGATTTAGATAGAACACATTTAACACTGTCTAGAAATGAACATTTATTATGGGAATATCACAGCAGATGAAACTGTGGTAGATAGTAAACCATCAATCAGATGCAACCCCACAACAAATTGTACCTCATCAACTGTTTTAATATGTCATGAAGCTTCCAAATAGACATCACTAGACCATTTGTTAAACTCAAACTACTTTTTCACTGACAAAGCAAAAGGCATTGGTATTTTCATTGGTATGTAATATCAAAATGAATCGATGAGATCAAGTCATCTAAAATAGAATTTCTATGAGAACATGCCATTAAAATTCAGACTTCAGTTTCCTTATACATACTGCATGTAATTATTGTTTTAAATTTTATTTGCTGGAAATAAGTTTGAAATCATACTTATGTGTTTGTTTTAAAAAGTCAACATTACATTACTTTAAAAATGCATTGTATTTAAGTAGAATAGAAAAAAACACATATTCCCTTTTGAAAGATTGCCGAAGACATCCCAAATGGTGCAAAAAGAAGAGCAAAAATAAAGCATAATTTAATGATGGCTTTCATAAATCATGCCATATAATAACACATAACAGTTACATAAAAGATATACAGTGTATTTTTACTGCTAAAAAAATACTTGCCTCTAATAATTTGAAATCAACTTTAGACTTCTGGTGTTAAAAAATATTGCCTTTAATTTATTTTGAGACTTATTAGTTATGGCATTTTATTTACACAACTGATTTTATTTTTCTCCCCAGACAGTATATATACATATATATATATATATATATATATATATATGTATATATATATTTTTAATTTGCTTTCTTCCTTAGTAGCAAGGAAGGTTTTCTTCCACTGTGTTCTTCTTCCTGGTTGAATACATTATTTTACACATACTTACAATTTAAAAGCAATCTTTCTTTCAAAGAAGTACTTTAAAAACCTTAAATTGGGGGCGGGCGATGGTCCAGTGGGTAGGGCGTTTGCCTTGCATGCGGCCGGCCCATGCTGGCCCAGGTTTGATCCCAGAATCCCATATGGTCCCCTGAGAACCACCATGAGTAATTCCTGAGTGCAGAGCCAGGAGAAACCCCTGAGCATAGCCAGGTGTGATTTAAAAAAAAGCAAAAACAAATTAAAAAAATAAAAAACCTTAAATTGGCAAAACAAAATGTCAGTATCAATATTGACTTGGGAATACCATGATATCATGTTCTATAATTTAGATAAGTGTTTTAAGGTATACCAAATTACACATGAAAAATTGTGCTTACAAACATATATTTTCTTGCTTGTACAACTTTGACAAGACAAACATGGGCAGAACTGCTACTTGCTCTCCCTGTGCCCAGCCGCTCACAAGGAGCCCAGGAGAGATGCAACAAGCCAGACGACCCCCACTCCATGAGGGCCTCCATTATCCACATCCGGACTTCTCTCTTGTCAGAACTCCACCCAGCAGACCAGCCTATCGCGGCGCGCTGTTCATCAATAAATGTTGGATTTAGAGATGACTGCAAGAGTATGCTACCCTGACGGCAGAGCCTGGCAAGCTACCCGTGTTGTATTTGATATGCTAAATACCAGTAACAATTATATACCTCATTCCAGAATGGATTGAGGCTCTTTATGTTCCTGGAGCAAGCAGATGCCCTTGGGCTCTACTAGCATGAGACAGGACATATGGAGATGTTACTGGGGCCCGCTCGAGCAAATCAATGAACAACGGGAAGACAGTGATACAGTGATACAACTTTGACCATGATTCCATGTGGTTACCAAGAGGAGTAAGTTAGAAACTGTCTTTCGTCTTGGAGGGCTAGCACAGTGGGTATTGCCTTGACCCTAGTCAACCAGGTTCAATCTCTAGCACCATATATGATTCCCCAAGTACTGCTAGGAGTGATCACTTACACAGAACCTGGAGCAAGTCCAGAGTACAGTAGGGTGTGATTCCACATATGAAAACGAGAAAGACAGAGAGAGACAGACAGAGACAGAGACAGTGAAAGAGATAAAGATAGAGAAACAGAGAAAGACAAAAAGTAAGGAAGGAAAGAATAAAGAAAGGCAGCAAAGAAGGGAGACAGAGAAGGAAGGAAGGACGGAAGGAAGGAAGGAAGGAAGGAAGGAAGGAAGGAAGGAAGGAAGGAAGGAAGGAAGGAAGGAAGGAAGGAAGGAAGGAAGGAAGGAAGGAAGGAAGAAGGAAGGAAGGAAGAAGGAAGGAAGGAAGGAAGGAAGGAAGGAAGGAAGGAAGGAAGGAAGGAAGGACTTAATGAAATATCACTTTTGTAAAAACAAATCAATCAGACTTCAAAGAGAACCTGTTCAGAAATAACAGTGATTTGTGAGTGAGTGAGTTTTCTTTTATTCAAATTTGAAACAAATTTCAACAGGAGAAAATGACTTTTAACGTTGGATTAAAGCTATTAATTTTTAAACAGAGGTCTACCAAGAAAGTCCATGCTTAGTGTGCTGAACCACAAAACACTGCCAGTTTCCAGTAGGGAACTGTTCTGCAGCTGTTCTCATGAGCAATTAAATAGACCACCAAAAAATCTGATATTTTGATATTTGGATCACACCATGGAGGTGCTTAGGGACCTTGCAGTACTCCTGAATATAAGGCACATGCTCCAGCCCCTGCGCCTCTTCATATACTTAACTGTTTTAATTTTAGGCACTGTGACTTACAATACTGCGAATAACAAGGTTTCATTCATATAATGTTCCAGCCCCACCCCTGTCCCCGCATCAGCACAAACCCCACTCACTTCTCCCATGCTAAGCTCAGTTCCAGAGACCAAGTCTCAGGTTCTGTTGCTGTTGGCCGTTTGTTATTCCTTTGATGGCACAGGTTCTTAGTGCTGTTTTTAAATGAATGCTGACTATAAGAACAACCCTCAAGCAGTACCAAATGCTGTAAATTTAGAAGGAAACCTGACTCTGCCCCACGCATCTCCAGCTTCTCTCATGAAGCCACCAGCATGGACAATTTCTCATGGCTTTTCAGAAGTTTTCTGTCATCTCTAGGTATTTGTATATAGAAATAGGTTTTCTTCTAACATGTAGGACTGGCCTTTTTGAGAGATTTCTCTACCTAATTCTTTTGAATTGTCTTTACTTACTATCCTTTAGATGAGGTCCTTTCCAAATTTTGTAATATTGATGTAAAGACCTCTCAAGGGGTTAGCGAGCTGGTATAGGGTTAAGGCACTCGCTTTGCATGCAGCTGACCTGATTGATTCCTGGCACCACAGGGTCTCCTGAACACAGAAGCCTCTGAGCACTGCCAGATATAGCTCCAACTCCCCACAAAAAAAAAAAAAGAACTTTCAGGTTGCTTTGCAGTCTTATCAGCACCTCCTCCTAGTGTTTCATCAGTAGGGTGTTAATTAGCCCTTCCTACATACAGAGAAGCTCCTGTATCTGTTAACCGGTTCTTTAGGCAGAGGGAATCCCTCATCTGTTCCCTCCCACTCACCCCCTCCAAGTGTCCTCTTATATTTTATTATGCGGTTCATCGTTCTCAACATCCAGACTCCATAGTTCCTCAGAGCTTCATCCAAGAGAAAGCCTGATCTTTCCCCTTTAAGTTTCATCAGTAAATGCTCGAGATGAGAGCTTTCTACTGAGAGTATACCACCTACACGGCAGAGCCTGGCAAGCTACCTGTGTCTTATTTGATATGCCAAAAACTAGTAACAATTATGGGCTTCAATTCCATGACTTAAAGAATGGCTAGAGGTTCTTCCTGTCCCTGGAGCAAGCAGATGTCCTTGGGCTACAATTACTTGTGATAGGACATATGGAGATTTACTAGTGCCCTCTCAAGCAAAACGATGAATAACGGGAAGACAGTGATGCAGTGAAAACTGATACTACTAGAGTAGCATGTTGGTTCTTTGCTAGTAAGGATACAGGGTTTCTCTTCCTGTTTTATTTTGTTTACTCACTGAAACATAAGGCATTATTGTGTCTCTTTCTTGTAGGTAGGTAAGTGGAATCTGAACACTTAATCTTTTGTTGTTGATATTTTTTGGTTTTGTTTTGCTTTTTTTTTCAAGCCTCGCTTGGTAGTGCTCAGAGCTTCCCCTTGTTTCTGTGCTTTTTGTTGAAGATTTGCAGAAGATCATATTTGATGGCAGATATTTAATCTCAATGGACCTTAAGCTAGGCAAGTGCCTTAGCCACTGTGCTATCTCTGATCTGCTATTATTTTTAACTGGCTTTCTATGAACCATTGAGACTAGTGGTCTACTTCTGAGGTTGGAATTAGGCTGGAGTGGAGCTATCGAATCCTCTCAATAAAAGATGCTTGCTTGCTTAGTTATGTCATTTGAAGTATTTTTTTACTAATTGGCATACTTTATGAAATTGATAATCTGTGACAATCCATGACATTTTATAAAAATACCATAGTTTGTAAAGAAACAGTAGTTGAGAGAAAAATTTTCAAGAGAGAAGTTCAGAAATAATTACTTTTCAACTATTTTCAAGTTTCCAATTTCTACAAAAATTTTTTTCCTTCAATGTATTCAAATATTTTAACAGTAAATTAAGCTGGATACTGTTTTTTTTAAACAATACAGTCTGTATTCAACAGAATTGGACAGTATAAATGATCAGTCTTATTAGATGATTTTTTCTTTTCTCCAGTTTTGGGGTTATACCTTGTGATGTTCTGGTGGTACTCCTGGATCTGCACTCAGAAACTACTCCTGGTGGTTTCTAGGGGACCACCTTTCTAGGCGTAGGGCACTCCATGTTTCAGACCTGAATGGAACCCAGGTTGGCCACTTGCAAGGCAAATGACGTACCCACAGTTCTATCTCCCTGGGAACATAGCTGACTTTTCTGATTCCTCTCAAATTTCTAATGGCATATATCATTATGCATAAGAGCTATATAATTTTCTGTTTATTTGAGTTATTACATCTTTTTTCTTTTTTCATTCATTTCAAATCTGGAGCTAAACAAGCTAAATTGAGATTTTTTTTTCTTCCTTGGGTTTTTTTTTTTGATACATAGTTAAGTACCTGGAACTTTCTTTTCTCTGTAAAGTGTTTAACTACTGTTTGTCTATCTCTCACATGCCTGAAAAAAAAAATAATGCCATCTTATTCAACATTTTCCTGGCTAATAAATCTCTGTTTTTCTTATGGAACTTGTGTTTTTTTAAGTTCTGGGTCACACCTAGTGATACTCAGGAATTCCTCCTGATTCTATGCTCAGGAAACTTTTCTAGTGGTACTTGGGATCCACCTATAGTACTGGGGATTTAGGCAAGGCCAGCTGCATACAATACAACTTTCCTGCATATTGTACTGTCACTTTGAATCCAGGATATTATTCATTAGAATTTTCCAAATTTTTTTATTGCCCTTTCAACATTATCTGTATGTTCTCTATTTCACTGCTTCACACTTTGATTTTAATGTCCAAGCACATTGTCTGCTTTAAATATAACTGTTTTTACATGGAAATTATTTTATTTTAATTATTTTAATTTTAAAGGACTGCTTTTACATGTGGACACTGAATATTGATAATATATATGGCTCAAATATTAATTGTGATGAAAATTTTTAAACTATATGATAGTCAAAGCTAGCAAGGGATATTTTTTATGTATGAAATTCAAGTACGATAGTTTAAACTTAAATAAAAAACCTAAATTTGTTAAACCAAATTTAAAAAGTCAGAAAGGATTGTCTAAGGTAATAGTACAATGGGTAGGGTGCTTGCTTTATATGCAAAAACCCAGATTCAATCCCAGGCAGTATGGTGGGTTCCCCAAGACTTCCAGAAGTGATTCCTGACCACAGAAGAGGAGTAAGTCCTGAGCACAGCTGGGTGTGGCCCAAGTACTAACAAAATAAAACAAAACAAAGTTAATGAGCTTGAAGACATTTCTCAATCACCTGGGCACATGCTAAGCATGTGGGAGGTCTGAGTGCGATCCACTACAAGGCATGCTACCAGGATCATTGGCACATGTAGCTACTTGATTAAAAAAAAAAAGGTCAGGCATTCCCCTGAGCACCACTAGGCACAGCACAAAAACAAGAAAAAAAATAACACATTTTGGATGTGAGGGACGTCTAGCTAAGGCATCTGTCACTTCAGTGATCGCCAGGGTCGATTAGTGACTACAGTCTGATACCTGTTACTGCCATCAGAAAGCTAGTTTTTAATATTTTTAACCTAAGTAAAATATTGGAAATAACAGTATTGTCAGTGTCTTGTTTCACTATATGCATTATTTTTATTAACTTAATAATTACCATATCTAGAAATACATATCTAAAAACTAGAACATTAAGTTTAATGTATAATATCTTCAAATTATTGCTTTTTCCCTACCTTAATACAAGAGCTGATACATATTTTGATTGTTTTTTAAATTTTGTTTTATGCCACACCAAATTATGCACATATATATTATCAGAGTTTTCTTCTGAGTCTGTGCTCACGGACTATTCCTGGTAGTCTTGGGAAGCCATAGGTGATGCTGGGGATTGAACCGGGTTGGACATGTGCAAGGAAAGTTTCCTGCACACAGTACTATTGTGCAGCCCTATTTTTTCACTTTAGTCATAAATGTCTTGAGATTTGATATTATCTAAAAATATTAAATATATATAATTGGTTTATAATTATTACATTAAATCAATTTAAGGGTATTTGGAGTTACAACTATAACCACTGATACTTTATTATCAGAAAATCACATTATAAAATAATAGACTATAACAAAATTTATTCAGATTTTTTCCTACTTAAATACATGGAAGGAAAACATTTTTTAGTACAAATTGAGTCACTAGAATTTTAAAAAAGTATTTTATCAATGAAAGACTCCTGCTTTCATGAACTTCTTCAAAATGCCTATATTCACCTTGACATTTAGACAGGTTTTCAAGTCCAAAAACTGTGTAAATTACTTAAAGCTTTCTGCTTCAAATAATAACTTATAGCAAACATGCTATTAAGAAATTTAAGCATTAAAGTGATTTTAAATTGATTGTCAATTGGTTAAACAAGAGAGAAAACCACTATTCATTTATTTGCTTATCAACTTTCCAAACACATTCGTTCACAAAGACAGAAAGGATCTGAAGTATATACATAAAATAATGGATTTTATTGTCGAGTGAAATTATTCATAAGCAATGTTTTAACAGGAAAACTGGAAAAGAGCACATTTTTCTGTTCGAGTAAAGAATAATGTGTCTTGTCTCAATAACATTTTATAGTTCCCTCATGGGTTTTAAGGCTAAAGAAGTGACCTCTTTTCTTTCTTAGTGTTTAACTCTTGACATCTCAAAGGATTTCCGTTTGCACCTATGCCTCCAGTTTCTTTAAATGGAGTTATGATGGAGGGCAAACTAATAAGACATTGACATTGAACATTTAATATGATAAGAAATTCAATGATACGTGAAACGTATTATTGTTATAATGACAGAGAATTTTATTGAAGCTATGGAGCAATTCTCAGTAGAATTGCTGCTCTTTCCTTGTGTTTATATATTATTCAGGTTAATAGAGACCCTGAAGTAGAAAACGCTTCTAATCTCTTAAAACTTTCATTGAGAGAACTTCAAAATGCACACAGTTAAGTGCTTTTCTGTGTGTATTCAATGTTGAGTGAAAAGCTGTTTGCTGCCCTTTTTAGATTTTCTGGCAATAAGACAGAAAGAAAGCACGTGCTAGGAGTCACAGAAATATACATATGAAAAATTAAAAGTTTAAAATTAATTTGAACTTTTATTGCAATGCACCATGTAGAAATCTACACAGCTAATTCTAAGTGGAACAGCTTGAAGCTTTTCTTGCCATCTGGTTTTGGTCCTGGCTCATTCAGTTTCAGTTTCGCCCCTTGTGAATACCCAAATTTTCGTAATACTCTACGGAGGCAGTAATCTTCATGCCATGTAAGCATATCTTGCTAGTTTTACTGAAACTGTAATTGCTTTTGTTTTTGTTAAAGCTCTTACTATTGGGTAGAGACATAGTACAGAGAGGTAAGTGGTTGCTTGCATGCAGCCAAACCAGGTTCAATCCCATTATCCCATATGGTCCTGAGAGCACCAGCAGGAATGATGCCTGAGTGCAGAGCCAGTAGTCATCTCTTAGCATCAGGGAGTATGTCTTAAATTTCTTTTTATTTAAAAAGGAGCTATTAGTATTGCCCCAAAGCCCTCTTAATTATATAGAAAGTCACCTTTATTTTAAACTAGGTATAATATTGCTATTTAATTTATTAACATATGAATTATAATTTTCACTTTTGGTTACTTTAAATGTATCTAATATTTGATACATCTTTAACGAGCATAAAAATGACTGATAGTCTCAAGCACATTGTGGGGTTACAGTTTTGTCTATTTTAGTTGTGAATAAAAATACTGTGGGGTCTAATATGTAGAACTAAGATTAGATGAGATTTAATTGGAAAGTGGTCATAGGATGATGCCATAAAGAACAGACTGTAATGGGACCGAGCAACAGTACAGCTAGCTGGGTGTTTTCCTGAGTGTGACAAACCCTGGTTTGACAGCTTTCGTGCCAGAGATATCTCTGTACTCAGTGCTAGACATCAGCCCTGACTGGTGGCTGGTGTGGATCACAAACAAAATAAAGTGATCAGTACATAGCAGCAACTACTCTTCAATATTTTGTGTGTTTGCTGAAAATAATAAGCAAAATATTTGAGTATATTTAACTTGTTCTTAATAATTGTTATTAAAACATTATAAGTTACCATACATATAGTAATATATTTCATACAAAATAGCATTATTAAAATGTTATTTTATTTATTTTTGGGGGGGCTTTGTGGGTCACACCCGGCAATGCTCAGGGGTTACTGCTGGCACTGCTCTCAGGAATCACTCATGGTGGTGCTCAGGGGACCATATTGGATGCTGGGGATCAAACCCAAGTCAGTCCCATGCAAGGCAAAAGCCCTACCCGGTGTGCTATGGCTCTGGCCCCCCCCATAAATGTTATTTCCATAGCCAAAATGACACCTGAAAATAAAAATGTCCTAGGTATTACATAAGTAAGTCTTCATAGAGCATACCGTAGGAAATGTGAGTAGAAATGTTCTTTCCTTTGATCAGATTCTTAAATATATTGAGTAATTGTAGCTGCTATGCCATACAATGTTTCACGTACCTTTAAATTTATCTGTGTAATACTGAGTACAAGATTTTTGAAATCAAAATTATAAGTATTGAAATTAAGATAAGAATGTATGTTCCTAGTGTATCTACTGATAATTTAACTCTAAATCATACAACCAAATCTAATTGAAACTTATTGACAATTACGAGTAACACTAAATTCCAGTAGTTACACCTCATAGTTTTAAAAATTAATTTTCATAAATTAACATTTTGGCCTATAGAAAATATGGTCTCACTTCTAAACTGCTTAACTAATATACCTACCAAACACATGCCTAGGTTTCACAAATGAGTAAATCATCTAAATTTATGCATTTAAAATTATTAAATCATAAATAGAATACAATATTTTAATTATGCTATAAAGAGCCCTTAGTCAAATGTATAAACTATTATATTTATAACTGAAGAGGCAAAATGTAAAACTGTTTAATAACTAATGTTATGTAATCACATAATTTATACTCAGTTAAATAAATCAATAACAAGAATAAAATATGAACTTTTATGTATATTATATGCATTGTACATTTGTATGCTAATTTATACACTACAGCAGAATGACTAACTTTATAGTGTTGAAACAAAATCAGAATAGTATTGGTACACATATGCTTTGCACAACACACACATCATAAAGACAACTAAGCAATTTTTAGAGACAACTGTTCAGTATATGTGATATTATGTTTTGAACTCCTTACCATGATGCAAGGGCAAATAACACTTAAATCTTTGCTCTATGGTTCTGTGTTACTTCTATGATTCTTAAGATGTCAAAACGCAAATCTTAAAAATATGATGGGTTCTACATATGGTGGTTATCTACCAGAAGATTCAGGTAAAGGTTGATACAGGGACTAGGAGATATTCCGTATATAGTAATGAATTCTCTTATCAAGGAATCTTGATTTCAAGTCCTTGAGTTCTAGTTCACTTTTTTTGACTCGAAAATCTAAACTTGACTGCTTTGACTACATTTCTTTGCAATTCTCAACCAGCTGGCTTTTGGAATTAAGTTGGTTACATGACTGTCGCCCAACCATAACACTCAGTCTACCTGGATTGGATACCTAGTTCAAAGATACATATATGATACCTTTTGGTAAGTTGTTGCTCCTATATCATGTGTGAACTGAGAATGACATGTTAAACTGTACATTTTGGATATGATGATTTATAAGTTAGAAAATCCATTGGCTGCAAAGATAGACTTATTCTTTATATGCAAAAGGAGGCCTGAGTTTGCTCAGTAGCACCACCTGGCTACCTGAGCGATTCTGAGAGCAATGTCCAACCCCAGGAAAGAACTGGGAGTAGTCACTGACCACTGCTGAGCATAGCCCACAAAACACTGAAAACAACAAAAAAAGGGAAATTCAAATAAATTGCTCTATAGATCCTGGTACAATAGATAATTAAAAATGCTCAATAATGTGTAGGGTATGCTATATATTTCATTGCTATGATTATTGTTTTTAAAATTTTAAATATTTTTCTTCTTTTTCTCTTTTCTTATACCTCATGGTTTCAGGGATTACTCCTGGGTTTACTCTCTGTGGTCAGGGATTATTTCTGGAGGTGCTTATGTAGTGCTGGAAATGGAGTCCTAGTCAGCCTCTTGCAACTGAAGTGACTTATGTGTTCTAAGTCTCCAGTTTCTGTAGTATTTTTTCACTTTTATATTTAAATAGTAAAAAGTCTCCTAAAGACTTAAAGCATATAAATTATAGCTCATTTTAATTAGCTTTCTTCAAATTTGTTTTACCTTTTCTTCTCTAATTATTAATGTCACTTTTCACTTATCTTTCCATTGTTCATCGATTTGCTCAAGCGGGCGCCAGTAATGTCTCCATTCATTGGGAATGAGGTATATTATTGTTGCTGTTTTTGGAATATCAAATACACCATGGGTAGCTTGCCATGCTCTGCCATGGCTCTGGGTTCATCCCAGGGGGCCCAGTCTTTTTCTATTCAGACAATCAATCATTAAATTAACATCTAGAATTCAATAAACTTGTATTTCAATTAATTAAAGTGCTGAACAAACAGTGTGAACATATACCAGTTTTCTAATCGTATAGGATGTATTGTCCTACTTTGTACAAATTGCCATCGTAATATCTGGGATGGGGGCACTGAGTGAAAATACTGCAAATAGGAAAAGTACCCATTCTAACAGTGCATCAAGTCCTAACTCATCACTATTTGGCAACTGAAAAACCTCATTCCCAAATGAAAGCATGTGCCTCAGTGTTTGTCCCTTAACAGGGAGCGGAGCATACTTTAGAATAAAGGAAGTTCATACTAGTTAGCCAGAAGCAATTCATGGGCCTCCATGGATTCTGGATGACACTTCAGTTACATTCCTGATTACCCTAAAATAAGTTCTTTATTACCTGCCAACTATTACATTAGAGACTTCAGATTTGTGTCCCTGCCTTCAGGACATAATCTTGGACTTTGCCCAGCTTGATAACTACTTCTTTGATGACAGAGCTTTTGACATTGGTACAAAAGGGATTCTAGCAAGCATATGTAGGATCTATCCTAATAGTTGACATGGTGAACTCTTCATAAATTGACAGAAGGAATGAATTCCTATACTTTTCCTTGGCAAAATATCAAGGGCTATAAACTGTCGGTGCTGAATTGACTTAAAATTCACATTTTCCTCAATTAAAATACCAGGAAAATATTTTCTGTGTGAGATAATATAGGTTGCATAATTTTTCACTTATTTTAACAATTAAATGTGACATATAGCTCTTTGAATATTCTTGATAAATGTACAAGATATTTTATCGTTATGTGTGCACACTATTAATTGGATAATATTTCACCTTTTCCTTGTATTTATTATTCTTTTCACACAGTCCTGGTGATCAAACATAGTTTTTATGGATGCAAGATATGGCTTTTATCATTCATCTTATTTTTACTCAAAAATATGCATTAGAGGCTGCGCTCCCGGGACCGGCTGCAAATCTACCCCACAGGTGTGTGTGTGGACCCCTGCATCTCCGCGGACCCAAGTTGCCCCAGGGAAGAGCGGAAACTCCATCAACGGGAACCAAGGCAAACTGCCTTGGTTTCAACGGCTGACCACTTGGGTGCTGCTCTCCCGGGACCGGCTGCAAATCTACCCCCAAAGGTGTGTGTGTGACCCATGCGTCTCTGCGGACACAAGTTGCCCCAGGGAAGAGCGGAAACTCCATCAACGGGAACCAAGGCAAACTGTCTTGGTTTCAACGTGGACCCCTTTGGGCCCTGTGCTACCTAGAACATCCCAAAACTCGGGTGCGTCCGGGAAACCCTCTTACTACCTATCTTGCATGAGGTACCAGTGAACCTTGGTTCCTACGTCCTTGCTACCCACCCAAACTCTGCAAACAGACCAGATACCTACTAACTGTGCTATCTAATCACCCAAGACCCCACATTTGCAACCTACAATAGTCATAATGGTAAAGCAACGCAAAATTCCATCAA
Organism: Cryptotis parvus; assembly: GCA_021461705.1. Taxonomy (NCBI): domain Eukaryota; kingdom Metazoa; phylum Chordata; class Mammalia; order Eulipotyphla; family Soricidae; genus Cryptotis; species Cryptotis parvus. The sequence continues at coordinate 4,947 of JAJIBD010022814.1, read as the reverse complement.
GCTCTGTGAGTGAAGTCACTAGTCCAAATGAGCCAAGCAATACCAATGAGTTGTATAACCTCTCTGTTAAGGAATTTCGGAAAGAAATGTTAAGGATTGATAAGGGATTCAAAGAAGCAATGGAATGCAAAATCAATAAAATACAAGAGGACATGATAGAAGAAGTGAGGAAAATGCAAATGGAAATGACAGATATTAAAAAATGAGGTAAATGAAATGAAAAACACACTGGAAAGCCATCATAGCAGAATAATAGCTACTGAAGAAAGAATTAGTGATCTCGAAGACGAGTTCCAAAGATTCTCTACACAACACCAGAAGATAGAAAAAAAGACTCACGATTACCGAACAGAAAACAAGAGATAATCGGGATGAAGCCAGAAGAAACAACATACGGATCATTGGGGTCCCAGAAAGGAAAGAAGAAAACCCTGATGAAGAAGAAACTGTCAAAGCCATCAATGCTGAGAAGTTCCCGAACTATAGAACGCTTGCCTCAAGATCCAGGAGGCCCGTAGGATACCTGCTAAAAGAAACCCCAACAAGAATACTCCAAGACACATCTTAATAAAAATGACAAAAACTATAGATAGAGATAGAATACTGAAAGCAGCAAGATCAAAGAAGGAAATCACATACAAAGGAACATCTCTAAGATTTACAGCAGACTTCTCTGATGAAGCACTCCGAGCCCGAAAACAATGGTGGGATATTGAGAAAAGGCTCAATGAACTGCGGGCCTCACCAAGAATTCTTTACCCAGCCAGACTCACATTCAGATATGAAGGAAAGATACACAACTTCATGGATAAGCAACAACTCAGGAACTTCATGGACTGAAAACCAACTTTGAAAGAAGGACTGAAGGGTCTGCTGTAATACGACCAAACCCATAAGCACAACAAGCACAAACAGAAAGATGGCACAAAATCCAATGAGAATAATCTCTCTCAATGTCAATGGTCTAAATGCACCAATTAAGAGACACAGAGTAACAAAATGGATTAAAAAAATTGAACCCAACATTCTGCTGTCTACAAGAAACACATCTGAATAATCAGAACAAACACAGACTCAAGGTCAAAGGTTGGAAGACCATCATGCAAACAACTCCTCCAAAAAGGCTGGTGTGGCCATATTAGTATCAGATAGTATAGAATTCAGGCTGAAAAAGGTTAGAAGGGACAACAAAGGTCATTTCTTATTACTTAAGGGGTATGTACACCAGGGAAGAAATTACACTACTAAACATATATGCACCCAACGAGGGGTCAGCAAAATACATAAAACAACTGCTAAGAGACCTCAAAGAAGACATTAACAGTAGCACAATAATAGTTGGAGACTTCAACACTGCTCTATCAACGATGGATAGATCAACAAGACTGAAACTCACCAAGGAAATATTGGCCCTGAAGTAAGAAATGGAAGAAAGAGAGCTAGTGGATATATACAGGGCTTTTCATGCCAAAAAAGCTGAATACACATTTTTCTCTAGTGCACATGGAACATTCTCCAAGATAGACCACATGCTGAGCCACAAAGCATACCTCAATAAGATTAAAAAAGATAGAAATTGTGTCAGCTATCTTTTCAGACCATGATGAACTGAAAACGGAAGTTAACCGTACACAGAAACAGGGAGTGAAACCAAACACCTGGAAACTGAACAGCTCACTTCTGAACAACAAATGGGTCATAGAAGAAATCAAACAGGAAATCCAACGATTTCTGGAAACAAATGAAAATAAAGACACCAACTATAAGAACTTTTGGGACATGGCAAAAGCCGGGTTAAGAGGGAAGTTTATAGCTCTGCAAGCATTCATCAGGAAACAAGAAAGGGCCAACATAAATAACCTGACTACAAAGCTGAAGACATTAGAAAAAGACCAACAAAAGGAGCCCAACCCAGGCAGAAAAAAGGAAATAATAAAACTTAGAGAGGAAATCAATGAGTTGGAAACCAAAAAAAAATAATCCAAAAGATTAATGAAACCAAGAGCTGGTTTTTTTTGAAAAAATAAACAAGATTGACAAAGCATTGGCAAGACTTGTAAGGACAGGGAAAGAGAGAACCCAAATAAATAGAATCAGAAATAAAAATGGTGACATCACAACAGAAACCACAGAAATCCAAAAGATCTTCAGAGATTACTTTGAGAGCCTGTATGCCGTGAAACATGAGAATCTAGTAGAAATGGATCAATTCCTGAAGTCCTATAACCCTCCCACGGCTGAAACAAGAAGACCTCCGATACCTGAATAAGCCTATCGCCATTGAGGAAATAGAAACAGTAATTAAAAGTCTTCCCAAACACAAAAGCCCAGGTCCAGACGGATTCCCTAGTGAACTCTACCAAACCTTTAAGGAGGACCTACTGCCAATCCTTTTCAAGCTCTTCCAGGAAATAGAAGAAACAGAACCATTCCCAAACAGCTTCTACTAGGGACATATCACCCTGATACCCAAAGCAGGGAGAGACAACACAAAGAAAGAAAACTACAGACCAATATCCCTGATGAACACGGATGCTAAGATCTTCAACAAAATACTAGCAAACAGAATCCAAAGACTCATCAAGAAGATTATACATCATGACCAAGGAGGATTCATCCCGGGTATGCAAGGATGGTTCAACATTCGAAAGTCAATCAACATAATACATCATATCAATAAGAGAAAAAATAAAAACCATATGATCCTATCAATAGACACAGTGAAAGCATTTGACAAGATCCAGCACCCGTTCATGATTAAAACCCTCCAGAAAATGGGAATTGAAGGGACCCTTCCTCAATATAGTTACAGCCATCTACCAAAAGCCCACAGCAAGCATCATTCTAAATGGGGAAAAGTTGAAAGCCTTCCCCCATGAGATCAGGGACAAGAAAAAGGTTGCCCACTCTCACCTCTTTTATTCAATATAGTTCTGGAAGTACATGTCATAGCAATCAGAGAAGAAAAAGGGCATCAAGGGCATCCAGATAGGCAAGGAAGAAGTCAAGCTATCATTATTTGCAGATGACATGATATTATACCTAGAGAACCCTAAACTCTCTACCAAAAAACTCCTAGAAACAATAGACGCATATAGTAGAGTGGCAGGATACAAAATCAACACCCAAAAGTCGGTGACTTTCCTATATACAAATAACGAAAGAGAAGAAAGGGATATTAAGGAAACAATTCCATTCACAATTGTGCCACAGAAAATCAAATACCTAGGAATCAACTTACCCAAGTGTGTAAAGGACCTGTACAAAGAAAACTACAAGACATTGCTCCAAGAGATAAAAGAGGACGCAAGGAAATGGAAACATATTCCCTGCTCATGGATGGGGAGAATCAACATTGTCAAAATGGTAATACTCCCTAGAGCTCTGTACAGATTCAATGCAATCCCTATAAGGATACCCATGACATTCTTCAAAGAAATTGAGCAAACACTCCTGAAATTTGTGTGGAACAATAAACCCCCCAAGGATAGCTAAAGCAATCCTCGGGAAAAAGAAGATGGGAGGCATCACCTTTCCCAACTTCAAACTGTACTACAAGGCAGTAGTAATTAAAACAGCATGGTATTGGAATAAAAACAGACCTGTGGACCTTTGGAATAGAATTGAGTATCCTGACACCAACCAAACTCAAACACATGATCATTTCATCTTTGATAAAGGTGCAATGAGTCTAAAATGGAGCAAGGAAAGCCTCTTCAACAAGTGGTGCTGGGAAAACTGGGCAGCAACATGTAAAAAAATGAATTTGGACCTGTGTCTAACACCATGCACAAAAATCAGATCAAAATGGATTAAAGATCTCAATATCAGACTTTAATCCATAAAGTACATTGAAGAAAATATAGGAAAAACCCTCCACGACATTGAAGCTAAAGGCATCTTCAAAGGTGAAACATCACTAACAAAGCAACTAGAAGAAAAGATAAATATATGGGACTATATGAGACTAAAAAGCTTCTGCACCTCAAAAGAAACAGTGACTAAGATACAAAAGCAGTCCACAGAATGGGAAAGAAAATTCACCCAATACCCATCTGATAAGGGGTTAGTATCCAGGATATATCAGGCACTGGTAGAACTTTACAAGAAGAAAACAAAACAACCCCATCAAAAAATGGGGAGAAGAAATGAACAGAAACTTCAGCAAGGAAGAAATTCAAATGGCCAAAAACATAGGAAAAAATGCTCATCATCACTAATCATCAGAGAGATGCAAATCAAAACAACAATGAGATACCACTTTACCCCCACAGAGACTGGCACATATTCAAAAGAGCAAGAACAACAAGTGCTGGCGTGGATGTGGGGAAAAGGGGACACTCATCCATTGTTGGTGGGAATGCCGGCTGGTACAGCCTTTTGGAAAAACAATATGGACATTCCTCCAAAGACTAGAAATTGAACTCCCATTTGACCCAGCCATACCACTCCTGGGAATCTACTCTGGGAAACCAAAAATACGCAGCGGAAACACCATCCCTACTTTTATGTTCATAGCAGCATTATTCACAATATCCAGAATCTGGAAGCAACCAGAGTGCCCAAAAATCGATGACTGGATAAAAAATTTTGGTACATCTACACAATGGAGTACTATGCAGCTGTTAGGAAAAATGAAGTTATAAAATTTGCCTATAAATGGATGGACATGGAGAAGATTATGTTGAGCAAAATTAGCCAGAAGGAGAGAGACAGATACATAATGACTGCATTTATCTGCATAACATAAATATATATGTACATATTATGATACCAATTTCCAAGGTCAAGTGAAACATATATCAGGAGGTCTTGTCAAAGGCGGAAATTATCACAAACGTGTGGGAGTCAGAGGCTAGGTAAGACAGAAAAATGGAACAGTGTGCTAACAATTGTCGAGGGTACTAATGCCAACCTAGAACTGAGCATTAAATACAGGCAAAAGAT
>JAJIBD010022813.1:0-90963 GCA_021461705.1 Cryptotis parvus | reverse complement strand
TTTATTTCAAGCCCAGGAATGCTTGAGCCTAAGACACAGGTACACCCGGCAGAGCAGAAACCAGCTTTCCCTGTTGCACGCGGCCACTATGAGGCCGCGATATTTACCTCCAAATTACCGGAAATATTCTACCCACCCCTCTGAGAGAGACCCACAAAGTAATGAGAATATAGCGCCCCGCATGGCAGAGCTTGGCAAGCTGTCCGATGCGTGTTTGATGTGCCAAATCCAGTAACAGAAATGTTTATTTTCCTGACCCTGAAAGAGTCCTTAATACAGCAGCAGTAAGAAAGGCAAACAAGCAGTGCCTGATAAAATTTCACGGCCATCCTAGGTTGCCAAAATGAAGAAGAACTAAAATGACTGTCTGTACTTTCAATGCACGTACACTGGCATCGGAAGCATATATTGAGGATCTGATGGTGCAAGCGCAAAAAGATCAAGTACGACATCATTGGTCTGACTGAGACAAGGAGGTGTCAGTCGCATCATGCTGTATTTGACACCGGAGAAGAATTGTTCCTTGGAACATGTGACGAAAGAGGCGTTGGTGGCGTTGGTGTCCTTGTCAACCCGAACATGGCGGTCAACATTGATTCATTTGAATGCCTAACAAACCAGATAGGATGATTACACTTGAAGACATGTGGCCCACTGCCAGCAATTTCTATCTTCATTGTCTACGCACCAACATCCACATACAAAGAAGATGAAATTGAGAAATTCTACATGGCATTGGAGGAGTTCTATAAAAAAAGATCACACCTTCTACAAGATCATAGTCGGTGATTTTAATGCCAAGATAGGACCAAGAAGATCGGCTGAAGAACTCCACATCGGGACCCATGGCCTAGAATGGAACGAACAGGGTGAGAGACTATCTGAGTTCATCATGTCCACCAAGACCATTCATGGGAACTCACAGTTCCAGAAGGCTGAAGTGAAACGTTGGACATGGGAATCTCCTGGCGGACAGTACCACAATGAAATTGACCACATCATCTTCAATTGACGGTTTTGTCTGACCGATGTAGTTGTCATCCCCAAATTCCAAACAGGATCGGACCACCGTCTCCCTTCGTGCAAAATTCTACTTCCCGCAACGGGAGAAAAGGCTGCAAAGTTTAAGAAGAGAACTCCCAGAACGACCACCAACTGGGACCTCTTTGGCACCATTGCAGCAACATGGGAAGATACCATCATTGACGACATCGATGAAGAATACAACCAACTGGTTCAGCACCTCCATGATTGTGCGAAGAATGCTGAGAGAGAGAAAGACACAAAAAGGATGCTTGTCTTCAGAAACTATTGAGCTCATTCGCCAACGTGGCAAGGCGCGAGCCTCAGGAGACCAAATGCTAATGTCCAAGCTTGCTAAGCGATGCAGAGAAGTGATAAAAAGAAGACCTCAAAGACAGAAGAGCAGAAATACTGGAAGATGCAGCAGAAGCCAGGAAAAGCATTTGCACCGCCAGTCTGTCCTTCGCCAACTATAAGACCAAGATGACTGCCCTCCGACACCCCTAATGGATCTATCACACCTTCCAGAAAGGCAATGGAGAAGATTATCCAGGACTTCTACTCAAATCTCTTTGATAGCCACATCCACCTGCCCACATACCAAATTCCACAGGATGGATATGTCATTCCAACGTTCTCCCTTCTGAAATTTGACATGCCATCTCGTCGGTAAAGAAGGGAACAGCACCAGGCCCAGACAAAGTCAGACCCAAACACCTGAAGAATCTGCCGTCGGTACTCATCAATACACTAGCTCGGCTCTTCACACTCTACATGTCCGAATGCAAGGTGCCCTCCCAATGGAAAAGCAGCAGGACAGTTGTGCTGTTCAAGAAGGGAGACATTCAAGACATCGGCAACTATCGCCCCATCTGCCTGTTGTCTGTCATCTACAAGCTGTTTACACAAGTCATTCTGAACAGGATTAGCAGAACACTAGATGAAGGTCAACCATGCGAGCAAGCAGGCTTCTGGAAAGGATTCAGCACAATCGACCATATCCACACAGTAACCAAGCTCATTGAGGTTTGTAGGGAGTACAAGATTCTGCTCTATCTCACGTTCATTGATTTACAGAAAGCCTTTGATTCTGTGGAGACTGAAGCAGTCATCGAAGCCCTAGCCACACAGGTTGTTTAAACCCAATACATCAAGATTCTTCATGAGCTGTATTACGGATTCACCACCAGGATCTCACCATTCTACAAAGAAGTGATCATTAATGTGAAAAGAGGGGTTCGACAGGGTGATACCATTTCACCAAAAACTCTACAGTGCCACCCTCGAGAACATCATGCAACAATTAGAATGGAAAGGAATGGGAGTGAAGATAGATGGTCGGCAACTACACCAGCTCTGCTTCGCTGATGAAATCGTTCTAATAACACCAAACATTAACCAAGCGGCACAAATGCTGGCTGACTTCGACCGAGAATGTGGTAAGATAGGTCTACAGCTGAATCTAAAGAAAAACTATGTTTATGAAGAATGAACTAGTTCCAGAGGCCCCATTCACTCTCAATGGAACAAACATCTCTGAATGCAGCAGTTATGTGTACCTAGGTCGAGAAATCAACATGATGAACGACCTAAAACCTGAGCTGCACAGGAGGAAGAGAGCGGCATGGAATGCCTTCAAAGGCATCAAAGAAATAGCTAAAAGGACAAAGAACCTCCGGCTCCAGGCACATCTCTTTGACTCCACCATTCTCCCTGCATTAACATATGCCTCAGAGACCTGGGCCTTACCAAAGCAGAACGAGAATGCTATTTGGGTCTCCCAGAGAGGAATCGAAAGAGCTATGCTTAGAATATCACGCCTCACTCAAGTGAGAGAAGGAATCCGGAGTTCTGACCTCCGCCGCTATTCCAGAATCAGGGACGCTGTCTCATTTGCCAAGGCATCGAAAATCAGATGGGCTGGACATGTAATGTGATTTGGAGACAACCGCTGGACTAGAGTCGTTACCGACTGGATCCCACGGGATGTCAAAAGATCACAAGATGGTCAGACTTCCTTGTCAAGACCCTGAAGGAACGGTTTGAGGCTCTTCATATTCCTGAATCAACCAGATGCCATTGGGCTACATTGGCACTTGATAGGGTCCAATGGAAATGTTACTGGCGCCCGCTTGAGCAAATCCATGAATAACCGGATTCAAGTGATCAAGTGAAGTGGCTTCTTTTTTGGTACTGGAGGCCCAAGATCCACTGGAAGAATTTTCCTGGAACTTGGGGATAAATGTTATTCATACTTCTTTTCTTCTAATTTATATATAATAATAGGAATCATTTCAAAAGTTTTTCCTTTGTTAAGCATTGATTAATTGCTTATTTAGCTCATCAGGATGCAAAGAACTGAAAATGCATGATCCTCTTCGTGGAGCTGAAACACAGTAGTTCAAGATGATGTCTTTGCACATTAACAAGGTAACGGCTGGTCTCTGATCTTGCTGCTTGCAGTATTGCATCTCTATGACATTCATTGTTCTGATTAGGATGTCTTGGAGGCTTTTTATTGGGGTCTTTTTTTAGCTAGTACCCTTCGGGCTTCTTGGATCTGTATGTCTGCAACCTTCAGCTCTGGGAACATTTCAGTATTGATGTCTTTAACTGTTTCTTCCTCATTGGGGTTGCCTCCCTGTACCTCTGGGACTCCGATGGTTCTTACATTGTTCCTCATAAAATCATCCCAATGTTCTCTTGCCCACTGCTGAACTATATTGAGGTCCTTTACCATCTTCTGTAAAGATGAGCTTTCTGAAGCTTATCTTCAAGCTCACTGATTCTGTCTTAGACAGTTGTCATTATAGTGTTGAAAGCACCCATTGAGTTTTTCATTTCATCAACCGGATTTTTTTACTAATGGCACTGCTGTTTGTGCCACTAGTGAAAAAATCAAAAAAGAGCTATGCTTGGAATATCACACCTCACTCAAGTGAGAGAAGGAATCTGGAGTTCCAACCTCGTCAATTATCAAGAGTCAGGGACGCTGTCTCGCTTTGCCAAGGTATCGAAAATCAGATGAGCTGGACATGTAATGTGACTTGGAGATGACCACTGGACTAGAGCTGTTACCTACTGGATCCCACGGGACGTCAAAAGATCGTGCGGCTTCCCACCTTCAAGATGGTCAGACTTCTTTGTCAAGACCCTGAAAGAACTGTTTGAGGCTCTTTGTATTTCTGGAGCAAGCAGGTGCCATTGGTCTACAGTGGCACATGGCAGGGACAAATGGAAACGTTACTGGAGCCTGCTTGAGCAAATCAATGAATAACAGGATGTCAAGTAATCAAGTGACCACTTCTGTTTGTAATTTTCTTCTTTCTACTCTCATGTACTCCTGTACTTTTTGTTTTCCATTCCACTGTTTCTTTCATGTCCTCCTGTATTTTATTAGATGTCCATTCCATTGTTTCTTTGAGCTATTAGACATTCACACCATTTCATCTCTGATTTCTTTATCAGAGAGATTATATATGTGGGTATTTCTTGTTGAGGTTTCAGGGCTTTTTTATTTCATCTCCTCCCCCTGGTGGGGATCTGTATTGTTTCCCCATGATGCTGTGGTATTCTGGAGGTGGATCCTTCTGGAGCACTGTCACTGACCCCCTCTCACTGCCAGGTAGAACTCTGGGGAGTCTTAGTAGATGATCATCTCCTTTTTTCTCTTCAAGTATATTACCTTCCTCTTTGGTGTTCCTGTGTGACTTGTGAGGGACCTCGAGCACTGATTCAGAGGATGGGTTCTTAGTCCTGAATTTACTGTTAATTTTAGATTGAGATGATACTGATTCTTGTGTTCATCATTGTTTTTATGAATTTGGGAGGTATGTTAAATGGACTATTTTCCTAATATGGTTTGGGTAGTTAGGCTGCCCTTGTGAGAGTGCTTTATAAGAGGCCAAGATGTGAGTCCAATTCAATATGGAAGGGAAGATTAACTTGCAGCCATATGAGCAGTCACCACCCAGAAAACCACACCCCTCAGCATAGTTGGACCTGTTGGGGAGGGGCCATGTGTTGGCACAGGATCTGAGGTCAGAGATTCAGTCTCTTTGCTGGTTTTAAATGTAGCCACCCCTTTTCACCTAAGGTGATTTCACCCCTTAGGTGATTTTCCAGATGCCTGGAATTGAGCAGAGAGCCTATCTCCCTTGCTGTTGCTCACAGTGCCTCAAGGGCTGGTCTCTACACTCAATAGCTGTTTCTGCCGCTCAGACTTAGTGTACTGGCACTTCCCAGTTCTAATGCTTCATTACATTCCCATGCTATGTCATGACTCTAGATACAAATTCATGCTCACAATTCACATATAAACATTTCCTGATTTTTCTTTTTTAATTTTGTCTTTTTAATCTAATTTTATAAGGTTACCCCACTATTTTTTAAATTAAAATTTTATTGATTCATCTTTAATTTTAGTATTATATACATTGAAGGATAAAGTTTCATACCTATATTTGCTTCACTATTACTGAATCTCAATTGCTCACTGGGAGTCTGGAAGGAGTAATAGAGACATTTATAAGGATAATGAAGCAAGCTGTGTTTCTACCTTGAAAGGCAACTTAACTGAGGTTGCAATCACTACCATATTAAACATCTGTCATTATTTACATGGTTGCAGTAGTATTTTTGTAGTACCAAGAAAGAAAAAGTGCTGCTTACCAATTTATGAAACAATCTTATCCCATCAGTTTAAAGATAACTATCAATTTTAGTAACATCTCCATATGACCTGTCTCATGCAAGTAGAGCCCAAGGGCACCTGCTTGCTCCAGGAACATAAAGAGCCTCAAACCATTCCATCAGGTCATGGGAATGAGGTCTATAATTGTTACTGGTATCTGGCAGTAACAATTATCTGGCAGTAACAATTATAACCAGTAACAATCTATAATTGTTACTGGTGCCCGCTCGAGCAAATTGATGATGAACGGGAAGACAGTGATGCAGTGATCAATTTTAGAGATATTAAAATATGAAAAAGAAATCAATACCTACATACAGATATTACCTTCCATCAGAGATAGTGATGCACCAAACCCGGTTCAACTTAGATTTAACAGATTACAAAGTAGGCCTTGTTGCATATCACGATCACGATCACGATCTTCCCGTTCATCATCGATTTGCTCGTGCAGGCACCAGTAATATCTCCATATGTCCTGTCTCATGTTGCATATACGGAAGTATTATTTTAAAAGCCTTCTGTTTTACTACAGTTGTTATCATGTAAATCCTGAAAGAACTGAAATCTCAGGATGGTGGTGGCTGCTTTCATGAGGAGTAGGCAGGCAGTCAAATGCTCAGCATTTGACTTTCAGTTGCATTCAGCTTTTGTGAGCCCATTTATTTATTTTAAATCCAACATTCTTTCTATGAGAATTTCTTTTAAAATAACAGCCACTTTTCGTGCCTCCCACAAATAACCATCCTTGCACACTTGCTGCTGACTCGGCACTGGCAGCCAAACACTGTCTGTTTCCCAGGCTGTCTTGGTTCTGCCATCCAGCAGGAGGGATGCTAAGTCAGTGTGAGCCTGGCCAGAATGGTGCCATTCCAATTGGCCTTGGTTGTACAAGCTCATCAATCAGACTACTGCCAGTCTGTACTTAAAAGTGCAGTGAAGTTTGTAGTCTTTAGGGAGAAAAAATAGAAGAGAATCGCCTGCTTCCTTTTTTTATGTTATTATAGGCAATTTTGCTCAGTCAAGAACATTCAAGTTTAAAATTATAAAAAGTGATTTAAGAATCACTGTGGCTATTTCATAATGAATTATAATAGAATTTTTGGATGGTTTGCTTACAGATCAATCAGCCCAACTCTTTTTGGGAAGTAAGTCATAAGCCACTAAGATAGGGGCAGAAAAATAAATTCTCTGTCACTCTGTTAATTCATAGAATACTAGCTATTTTTGAGCACTTAGGCATTATCCAAAAATTATTCATATGCTTAAGTTACTTGTTCTCTTGTTCTGTCTCCTCCCACCCCTGTTGATTTTTAGCCAACATCCAACTCTACTCAGGGCTTTGTGCTCAAGATCACTCTTGATGATGTTCAGGAAATCATATGTGGTGCCAGGGATTGAACCACTGTTGGTTATGTGCAGAACAAGTGCTTTAGTCCCTATGCTATTTGTCTTGCTTCGCGATTATTTCTTATAACTTATCTAATGGGTAGGTAATATTACTTGTGACATACCACAAAAAAGGAAACTGAATATTGGTGGTGAATTGCATCCCTAATGCCCAAATTCAATATTGAAGTCCTAACCCTCAGGGTCTCAGATTGTAACAATATTGGAAGAAAGGATCTTTAAAGAAATAATCAAGTTTAAAAGAGAGCCATAGGGGGATGGACTTAATCCTATTTATATGAAGGAGAATTTATCACTCTTAGGAAGAAAATATAAAGATCAAGATTCTGGTCCTTGGTTTTCATTATAGAGAGAGCTATCAAGAGCATACAAGAAGAGAAACTCTTTTGTGTAGTTCTTGGAAGACAAAGTGTAGAGCTGTGGTAACCAAGTGTGTTCTGAGTCCTCAATTTCATTATCCACCAATTTGTGATGTTTTGCTTCCAAACTTAACTACTTTGGACTCCAGGAGTTACAGCAGAGAATAGTCTGGCAGCGATTCTATCACCTTAGGTCAGGTAGCAAAATGACAGCGCAGATTACATAGTGGCCCCAAAGAAAAATAATGTTCGGTGTCAAATTGGAAGCTGAATATGATCAAAGAATATTTCATTTTTGTTATTGCTTTCTTTTAAAGACATGTTAGGACAGACTAAAAGACATCTATTTCTGGGCCATGGCTATAAAATTGTGGTAAAGCACTTTCCTTGCATGTGTGTGACTCCCTGAGTTTGACCTCCCAGCACTGCAAGAAAAGTTAAAAGAGAAATAAATGTTTCCTTATTTCTAGACCTCACTGAGAGTAACAGTATCTAATTTAAGACCACTTGTGTTCTGGGGATTTAGCATACAGGGTTTAAAAAAATCATAATTTTCTTGGGAGAGGATTGGGTTCTACCCCCACACACCGTGCATCCTCTCTCCCTGAGCGATGTTGGGGGCAATCTCAGAGCACCAAGCAGTGAGTAGTCTGCCATCACCAGGTATCATCCTCTCCCTTCCAAAAAAAAAAAAAACAAACATTTATGATAGCCTGCAAGTTGCATGATGAAAAACCTATGTCCCTTTCCATTGGATGAGATCATTTTGAATGAAGCTACTTCTAAATGGCAATTAATCACCTCTAAATTGCAGCTGGAACCTGCATGGAATAGATGGTGGGAAGAGATTCTGGCCATGCTACTTACTGTGTCTTAGAGAACTTGCTTGCAACACATTGCTAGGCTTTGAAATGTGTCACATTGTTTATAAAATGGGAATAAAGAACTGTTTTAAGGAAGTATAACAATAAATCCCCTGCATCAATTCATAGAAAGTGCACTGACAGTGGTGTAGTGCATATTACTATTTCTTTAGCAAAGTGTTCCCTTCACCCAAGAAAGAAAACAGCAAAGAATATTATTGGCTTCTATTATGGATTCATCTCTAACTTTCCTTCTCCTCTACTAGTTTCTCTTTTCAGAACATGTTGAAAATTACAAGCAAACATGGAAGTGATGTATATGTATATTTAGTTTCTCATGCACCCTCATTGTTATTTCCTGGCATTCTTCCAAGATATCTTACAAGTTATCAATCTCGCCAGGACAGAGTGTGTTTTCTGACCACTTCCTCTTTGCAATTAAGGACTGTGACCACTCGCTTACGCACAGACTGAGACCAGCAGCCGTAACCCCAAAGGAGGTCAGAAACTCCCAGCTCTTCCCGCCGAGGGGGCTAGCTGAGAACTCGATACCATGTGTTTTAAGGCTGTGGCTACGGCTGTGACCATAGGAACTGGGAACACCCACCAACACCCTGTTTCCCCCCAGCCCCACTTCCTTCTCTTCGATGCCATTAAGCATGGTTGCAGAGTGTTTGTGAATGTTTTGAGTGGAGTTAGGTTTCTGGTGTTTATTGTTGAATTAGCTAAAGATCTGGAGAGAAGACAAACAGGCAAGCAGAGAAAGAGACAGAAAACACCCCTGGACAGTAGGGCACGCTGAGCAGACATGCCCAGGACAACCCAGGGTTCACGAAGGTCTGGGCTCTAACCAGAGCACCGGAATTGGTCAGTTGCTCTGCAAATAAAACCTGCCTGAGACACAGTGAGAGATACATTTGCATAGGAAACCAGTCAGGGTGGCATTGCATTTTTCCGTTGACCATCTGTCTCCAGGGATGCGCTGAATCCAAGAGCTGAGAGGAATCACGGAGGGTACGCTTTCTTTCCAGGCTTGATTTCTCAACAAAGTTCAGAAATTTTCCTCAATACAACTTCTCAATAGTATATAAAAATCTATCAAACTGAGATAAACTCACAGACTTCTGAGTTCGTGGACAGGTTTTGGAATGGGGTTTGTTGGGCTGGAGAGAGAGAAAGGTCAGGTTGCGTTGTGCAGTCCACAGGCTTCCCCAGCTTGGCAGCAAGGTTTCCCATCTCTGACTTCATCATGGTACCACTTACACATACTTACTCACCACACAAACTAAGTTCCACGTGGGTGGAGGCTGTTTCTATGCTGTTTGCCATTATAAGCCCAACATCTACCACAATGCCTGATGCATATAATCTCTGAATGCATCTTAGTTGTTGAATAATAAGTATCTAACAATATACATAAATGCCCATCAATGTCTATGGTTTGGATTTCAGATAGCTAAGTCTTATTATCTTTAGGTGTCCAATTGTGCACAATCATTATAAGGTTTTTGTCTAGGGCAGTGGGGTGGGGTGCTTTAGTCAGTATTACCACTGTATTTGTTTTGCATGTTTGTTACTAAAACAAAAACAGCAAACTTCCAAGGTCTGGAGAGAGACCTGAGAGTAGCTATGACTCACTCTTGTGAGGGAGTTCCTAAGAGAATGGACTCCAAACTGCCATCACCTATAGAACCTTATACTATAAGTGTCTCTATCCAAGAGAGATTAGAAAGCCCAGGGGCCGGAGCAATAATCCAGCGGGTAGGGCGTTTGCCTTGCATGCAGTTGACCGGGATTAGATCCCTGGCATCCCATATGGTACCCCACGCAGTGCCAGGAGTGATTCCTGAGCGCAGAGCCAGGAGTAACCCTCAGCATCACTGGGTGTGACCCAAAAAAGCAAAAAAAAAAAATTAGATTAGAAAGCCCGGGAGTCTAGAATATTATCAGTCCTTTCATAGGAGCTAATGTTAAGGAAATTACATTACTGTATCTGGTCAGAGAGAACTTAAATGGCATGCTTTAAAGCTATGAAAAGTTATGCTCATTGAAGATGATCTGACTCTAAGAGTGTACATCATAGCCTAAGATTATGAAGACTCTCAGTCGAGGGTCTTATCAGACTTACCTCCTCATATAATAATTATTTTAAGACTACACCCTAAAGGCACAATGTAGAAATCAGTGAAAGATTCTTACTCTGTATAGTTCACTCTATTATGTTTGAAAGCAAAATGTGAAAATAATTTTAGTGTTCAGCATTGGGCAATGGCTACTAAATTAGTAGCTATTATATTAATGTGGAAAGTTGGGGCACTTTTGTCTATTTCAACAACATGGATATTTTCTGTCCCTAAAGAACAAAGCATTAAATTCACAAGTTAAAAAAAAGACAATGTATTTCATTTATTTCCCATCTGTGTAGTCCTACTTCTTCCTATCTTTGACCCCATTCCTAGGAACTTTAGTGAGTTAGTGAGTGAAATGTACTATAATGTACTAGTACTTTGTAACTTAAAATAAAGAACATGATGATTTATTTCTAGTGTCACCAAATGGCTATAATAAACATGACCACCAAAACAAACTAGAACCTCAAATCTTTACTTGTCAGGGTGATACTTACAAAGATTATTTACTGATGAGAAGAAATAATACCAAATAAAAACAGGTAAGACACTAATGTTCGTGGTGGTCTTAGTGATATAAAATAGTCATATATGTGTAGATACTCTTGTACAAAATTATTTACATATACTATATTATATTACATATATTACTACTCCTCAATATTTTTCTATATTTCCTATATTTTCTATATTTTCAATATTTTTCTATACTTTTAAAAAAAATTTTTAATTAAACATTTTATTATACAACCGTGAGATAATACAATTACAACGTTGTTCATGTTTGGAGTTTTCGGTCACATAGTGTTCCAGCACCCCACCCTCCAGTAGTGCCCATTTCCCACCACCAATGTCCCCAATTCCCTCCCCCTCCCATAGCCTGCCTAAATGGCAGGTTCTTTATCTCTTTTCTCTCTTCCTCTCTCTCTTTTCCTTCTCTTACACATTGTGGTTTGCACTACATACACTTAGAAGCCATCATGTGCATTTTTTGGCCTGTTTTTAATGCTCAGTTCTATGTTGGTATCAGCCCTTTCGACATTTATTCACACATGTTCCCTTCTCTATCTTACCTAACCTCTGACTCCCTCACGTTTGTGGTAATTTCCACTTTTGGTAAGACCACCTGATATATTTATGTCATGCAAATAAATGCAGTCATTCTATGTCTCTCTCTTTCCTTCTGACTAATTTCACTCAACATGATCCTATCCATGTCCATCCATTTAAAGGCAAATTTCATAACTTCATTTTTCCAAACAGCTGTATAGTATTCCATTGTGTAGATGTACCACAGTTTCTTTATACAGTCATCGGTTCTCTGGCATACTGGTTGTATATATACTTTTTAATAGGTACATATCACTTGTATTACTTGTCTTCAAATTGTTCATTGATTTGCTTGAGCGGGAACCAGTAAGGTCTCCATTTGTCCCTGTCCTGTGCTAGAATAGCCCAAGGGCATCTGCTTGCTCCAGGATCATGAAGAGACTCAAACCATTCATTCAGGTCTTGGGAATGAGGCCTATTATTGTTACTGTTTTGGCATATAGAATATGACACGGGTAGTTTGCCAGACTCTGCCATGCAGGTGAGATACTCTTGGTAGTAGGTAGGCTTTCAGTTCTCGCGATAGGTACATATATCAAATGAAAATATAAATGTTACAAGATTAATTAGAATTATAATTTATGAAGACTGTGTTAGAACTTAATGACAGCAAATGGTTTTAAATATGTGATAAAAGTTCACGTAAAAATGTATGTTTGCTAATCTCCCTGAGAGTTTTGAGGAAAGGATGACTGCTCCCAAAGAATTAGTGAATCTGGAAGTGGGAAATGTGGACTGCTGAATCCAACTTGTGTGATCAACATCTGTAATATTATGGAGACAGAGCAAGGACCACCATTGAATGCTTCAGCAAAAAATGAAGACCCAGGAATGAAAGGTACCAGATAGTGATAGACCTGTCACTGTGGGTTATAGAACTGAGAATGCCAAATAATGGGGATGTGTTGAGGGAATGATGTGGCAGACTAGCAGTAACATAAGTACATTATTCAAGGGTCTTGGAAACTTTGATATTATAGAGGTGAGGTAACTGTGCATCTACACCATAGGGCAAATAATTATGTAGGCATGTGGTGCAAACTATAATATTAAAGAATGAATTTTCTAAAGACCTGTCATGGGAGTGGGAGGGATCCTTGGATGTTGATGGAGGGATACTAAAGACGTTGGAATGATGCATGCCCCAAATGTTATAAATCATGGTGTTCAACTGAAAAAAAATTCATGGTCATAGCTTTTCTGGAAAGTGCTTCAGCAGTGAAGGGACTTGAAAACTTATCTCAAGAACCCACTCTCTTAAAATGGTTTTCTATTCACACCCCCCTTCTCTGTTCAATTCCTCTCCAGTGTAAGCCCAACTACTGATGGACATCAGAAAAAAATTAGGGGAATCCTTAGAAGCCTTTAAGTGTTTCAGATCTAATATGACATGGTCATATTGGATATTGAATATGAACAGTATTATATACACGTAATGAGCAACAAAATAAAGGCATTAGATCTATTGGACAAAATTAAAGACAATACCAATCATGTCATTTTCATTTTATTATAGGGGGAGTATATAAAGAAGGTACTTGTATATTGCAGAACACTGTTGCCCAGAGTCTCTGCACCTTGCCTGGAATTACCTCCTGCAGGCCATATTGTAGATATAGGGGCCAAATTGATAACAGTTTGATATGTGGCAAACTGAATACATCTTACCATGTATTCTATGTTAGCTGGTATAAATACTTTCTCTCATGCTACCACAATCATCATGGGACTAGATAGATCTTACCAGTATATTTACCTGGCCACGTTGGATCTCTAAGTAGACCAGAGAGAAATACTCTTTGCCTCTAAGCAAGCACACGTGGATCTCTAATAAGACTAAAGGCTAATATACAAAACAATTATGAAGTAATGATGAAAATCTTGTGAAGGTTTGGAGAAATATATACCCGGCTAAAGAATATGCATTGGTATAGATGCATGCCTTTGTATTCTGAGATACAGTACTTCTCAGATGTCCCTCCCCAATCTACCAAGGACTTTAAGCCTTGGCTGGGCAATATTAACATTTCAATGGGGCTAGGTGAGGTCCTAGGAAAAGTTGCCTGAAGGGGATTGACCCTAACTGCTTTCAATTGTTGTGGGTGCTCTGAGATGAAGTTATAAAGCTGTAACCTCCTTTCTTCCACACATTTTGCCCTTTTGCCTTTTTTGCCTTCTCCCTCTCCTCTCTTCCTCTCTGCTGTCTTCCCTGTTGGGCCTTAGCATGTGGTGGCAGTCATCTTGGCCTAGGATTCAAAAGCTACATGTGTCCAGAGTGTTGGGGGAGCCAGAGTGTGTCACTCAACACTGGGGCCCAGCCAGGAACCTAAAGTCTGGGGTTTTCCTATTGTTGGATTGTATACCAGAACCTGTGAGAGTAATGCCTTTGGGAACTTTGCTGGATTCCTATGTTTTTCTCTGTCCACCAGCTACTGAATCCCTGGTGTGGAAGCCCATCCCCTATACCCTGCTCCTGGATTTTGTCGGGCGCCCAGGGTGCTCAGACAAGTGGAGGTCCCACCGAGGTTCCTGTCCTGCTCCCAGATTTTGTTGGGGCACCTAGCGTACCCGACACTTGTAGAGTAGATATTTTGTTCACTTGGGTCCTGACAAAATATAATTTGAACCAGAAGCGTCTGATAGAGCTATGTTTTATGGCAACCTGGATTTTCCGAATGTCAACTTTATCCAAGAACTGTCCAAGAGCTGTCTCGTTTGCCAAGGCATCGAAAATCAGATGGGTTGGACATGTAATACGATTTGGAGACAACCGCTGGACTAGAGCCGTTACCGACTGGATCCCACGAGATGCCAAAAAATCACGTGGCCGCCCATCTACAAGATGGTCAGACTTCCTTGTCAAGACCCTGAAGGAATGGTTTGAGGCTCTTCATATTCCTAAATCAACCAGATGCCATTGGGCTACATTGGCACGTGATAGGGTCCAATGGAAATGTTATTGGCGCCCGCTTGAGCAAATTGATGAATAACGGGATTCAAGTGATCAAGTGATCAAGTGATCCAAGAACTAGCCTGAACTTTGGGGCACCTTTCAGAGTTTCCTTGGAATCTTAGTCAGGAGCTTGGTGATGTTTCCCTTAAGCTCCAAGATGTCATTTATTCTGGATAAGGGAAATAGGGGAGTACAAGGAGAGATCAAATGTAGCCACTTATTTGCTATATTTTGGATAAAGATGAACAAGAGAGGACAGATAAGTCAAACCTCAACAGTGGGTGACCTGTTATTTCTTCTGGCTCTGTATTCAATAAAGTAAAAGCAAGAACCAGGGAAAGGGTTCCATGGAAGAAGCCTACTGGTAAAGTGGTGATAACAAAGTACTGTAGAACAGGTGAGTTAAATAAAAGAAATTTTATTTCTTACAGTTCTGGAGTCTAGAAGTTGAAGGTCGAATTTTCTATAGGGTTGATTATTTCTGAGGATGCCAGAACATGACAAAAGAATCTATTTTTTGGTATGTAGACTGGCTTTCTCTCCATGTGTTTACAGTATCTTCCCACTGTATGTGCTAAGTCTAATTTTTCTCTTCTTGTAAGGACCCTATAGATCATATTGAGGCAATCCTAAAGACATTACTCTAACCTTACTTACCTTTGTAAAGACCCTATTTCGAATCATAGTCACATTCTGAAGAATGAGATTAGACCTTTAAAATATTAATTTTATAGAACACTTAATTCAACCCATAATGAGGTCCATTTATTTCTAATCATGATAAACAGGCATAGCAGTATTCCCCCCATATTAAATATATGTAGGTGTGAGGTCCTCAACACTTTATACAGCAAACACTACATGTAAAACCTTACTCTTAGTGGTCTGGAGCAATGATGCAGCAGATAAGGCATTTGTCTTGCATGGTCCCAGCTCAGGTTTGATCCCTGGTGCCCCATATGATCCCTCAAGAACTGTTAGAAGTAATTCCTGAGTGCAGAGCCAGGAGTATTCTCTGAGAATTGCTGGGTGTGATATAAACAAACAAATTTCAATATTACAAGAGCCAGAGGATAAAACAGTAGGTAGAGCCCTTGCCTTGCACACCACTGACCTGGGATTGTTCCCTGGCATCCTCTGTGATTCCCTGAGCACCTCCAGGAGTGATCCTTGAATGCTGAGCCATAAGTAAGCCCGAACACCATCTGGTTTGGCCACTATACAAAAACTAAAACAAACAAAAATCTTTATTCCTAAAGCAAGATGGAACAAACTTCCTACTGAGTCTCAGCCCAGGTAGGACCTGCTTCTAAACTGAGCAATTTCAGAAAAAGCAATGTCTTATGGTGAATCCAAAACTGTCTGAAACCAGGAAGTAGGGCAGTTTTTCTGTGTGTGGAGCCCATTAATTACAGTGTGTTCTCTTTTTGTTTGTTTAAACTCTATCTTGCACCTCCCCATCTTCTCTCACCCCTCATTAAATAGCTAAAAGTGAGAGCCTAGGCAGCAGTAGTTAAGTAGCCTCTAGCCTCAGCATGGAGGAAATGAAAGACTGACTGCATTACTAGGATCCAGCCTGCTTGAGTGGTGTATTGGCTCCAAAAAAAAAGAGACTTCCTAAGCACCATTGTGGGTGACTAGAGGAGTCCTCAGGACCTAGCTACCATCTCACTTATTATCAATTGCCTTGAAATTAAAGAGATGTGTTTAGAGAGAAGGGATGGATGGGCGATGAGGAGAGAAGCAGTTGCAAGCCCTTTCCTAAGTGTCTGTCCATACCCCAGACTGTGGTGAACTGAAGCAGGGACCAGCTGGCCAGCCTTGTTTGTTTAAGCTGTTGACTAATCTCTGAGTTCATGTGCTGAGCTGGTTCATGAAGTTCTTGAACTTTTATTATCCTTGGACTTGTGGCACAGTGAGAATGAAATAAGAAACTGGTACTATCTTTAAAAGAAGTCTGTGGCACTGACTGAGGTAAGGGTTTTGATTTTGAATTAAGACATTCAAGGAATTCAAATAAATCTGTATAATATTAAGACAGGTTGTCTGTGCCAAGCAAGCAATGTGCTGGGTAGGCTCTGGGTTCACAGTTCAACTGAATTTTCTCTATATCTCTTTTCTTCACAGGGGACATTTTATTTTTTTCAATCCTTATGTTACTTTTCATGCATGCTGGCTTTATTTGTGGATTATGCCTTCATTTGGGCTTCCTATATACTGAACTTCAGTTTTAGTAAAATAATGTTTTTTTTTTTAATTTTTTATTATACCACCGTGAGACATACAATTACAAAGGTGTTCACAATTGGTTCTTGGTAATACAGTATTCCAGCACCCATCCCTCCACCAGTGCCCCATTTCGACCACCATTGTACCCCACCCCTCCTACCCACCCCCAGGCTGCCTCAACAGCAGGTAGCCCTGTTTCCTCTCTTTCTCTCTCTGTCTCTCTCTGTCTCTGCATCTCTCTCCCTCTTGTTTTACACATTGTGGCTAGCCCTGCAGATATTTAGAGTTTAAAATTAAGTCTCTTTGTGTATATTCAATGGTGAGTTTTAGTCTGCCATTACCATTTCACACATTTAGTAAAACACTGGTATCTATTTATATCCTATTAATGAATGCAGTCATTCTATATCTGTCCTTTCCCTTCTGACTAATTTCACTCAGCATGATAGTCTCCATGTCCATCCATTTGCAGGTAAATTTCATAATTTCATCTTTTCTGACAGCTGCATAGTATTCCATAGTGTAGATGAACCACAGTTTCAGTTTCAGTAAAATAATGTTTTAAAAGAAAATATTGATAAGCAAGTATGCATCATGCATCAGAAATAAAGACAAGTAAATGTTTCAGATTTGTTAACCAATAGTCCCCGGTATCTTGCATTCACCATATTTCAAGTGCTCCCTGACTCCATGTACCTAGCAGTGCCTAGTAGCCACCATATTGGATAGCACTGATAAGGAACATTGTCTTTATGGAAGAATGCTATATTGAGCAGTAAGACACAAATAAAGAATAAATAAATATGGACTTGTTTTCATTTCATAATTTTTTATACACTGTGTTTTTTGATATCTGGAAGGACCAACTAAGATGACTAATTTTAGATTACCCATATGGGAGAAGAGAAAGAGGGTAGGTTAACTGGGTAAAAGGAGTCCATTGAATGGCGAAGTATACAATTGTACTTCAGTGGCAAAATGAATGTATCTTGTGCAGATGTTGATTTTTAATGCGGTACACAGAAAATTTAGATAATGTTGTAACACAATGTGACTTCAATAAAACCTCTTTTAAAAAGGGTTGCTAATTTAAATGTCAAAATTGGAAACAAACAACCTTAAATATTACTCAGATTTTCCACCAATCTGATAACAAGTCTACTCTATAACTTTAACACCAAGCATGTTTCCATGATGGACATTATATTCCAACAATAAATATTTGCCTTTCCAGATTGTAGCTTCTATCAGTGAGTTCCCACTATGACACAATGATTAATATAATTCAGTACAAGGCTCTTAGACATTTTAATTTTTCTTTGAAAATATTACGGAATATGTTCATATTCATATATATACTTGAACAGATGAATCATAAAATTTCCATGACAATTGGGGATAGAAATAGTAAATGTCAAATGTAAATGCAAGTGTCAAAAATAAAGTAAAGTTACATGGCTGTCTTCCTGCTGTGCTGATAATAATTTAAAAGTTAAGTTTGGTCTTTGACATTGGAATACAAAATCAATTACCAAACAGAGGCTGGGAGGATGTGGTGAAGATAAAAGATAGTAGGAATGACATAAAGAGAGTGGTGAAAGTCTGTGAACACTTTGGTGATAGTGGTGGGGGCAAATGCTCAAGTAAATTATAATAGTGTTAAAATATATGATATTAATATGCAAACTAAACTACCCCCACCACTATCACCTTAGTGTCCACAGACTTTCACCACTCTCTTTATGTCATTCCTACTATCTTAATATGGTAGTTAAATTATAACAAGAGAAATTTTTAAAAAGTTAAGTCTGGCAGAGTCAGATAATGCAGCAAGTAGAGTGCTTCCCTTGCTCATGGTGAACCCAGATTTGATTCCTGGCCTCCATAGGGTGCCCTGAGCCCTGCCAGGATTGGCCTCTGAGCACAGACCTAAAGCAAGCCCTGAGCACCGCCAGATGTGGCCACCCTGTGTTCATTTCAGCAGTATATATACTAAAAAACAGGTATGGCCACGTCCCCCAAACAATTAAGTTTGGACAAACTAATACAGCAAAGTGAATGCCATTACTAATAGTGAACACACTTAGCTCTGACATTTTCTTTTCATAAATATATTAACTACGAAAAATGAATTAATTTCCTAGATGAGACATTAACTTTATCAATTATTCTACCCACAATCATGATAGAAAAGTTTTCTTTAAATATTTCTGCTTGATGAAGCTGGGTGTTGATTGCCCCCTGGGTTTTGTATTGTAAGTAAAATGTTGTTTTTCTCTTTCCTGTATGCCCTTTGCACATTTTAATGCTAGAGCAAAGGCCTTTTGTATAGACACAGGAAGATAGTTAACGCTATTAAGACAGTTAAGATAGTTAAGACACCAGTATTCTGCCCTTTTCCAGGGCAGGTATACAGCCCCTGGACAGGTTACATCAAGAGAGAGGTTTGCTGGAAGGAGGGATTAAAAAGGAGAAAGCTTCAGACTTTCAAGAGCCTGTGGTCTGGTTTCTTTGTCCATCAGTTTGGGGGAATGATTGTGGGCCCCAAACGTGGCTGGAAACCTTGCCAAATCCCAATATCTGTTGGGGACCCTGCTGATTCCCAACATCTGATGCCTGAACAGGGACCTGAACTATAAGTAGACAAATGATTCCCTGGTGGATGGCCAACACGATAGCCCCATTGCTTGGGATTATTGAAAGTGTCACACCCTCTATGGGAGCAGCGATATGCATAGCTTGCACGACTTTTCTTCTGAGCCACTTTATGCTGCTCTGGTATACTTTCTTGCTTTTCTCATTCTAGAATATGTGTGCCATGCTCTATAGAATTTCTTTGTGCGCATGCCTCAAGAAAGGAAAGGTGCCTTCCCAGTGGTGACATGTTCTCAATCTAAAGGCCTTCCCAGGATCAATAATTTCAAACCAGAGAGCCCTCCATCTACTAAGTCTAATACATCAGATGAGGAAAATGCATATGACGAGTCAGCTACTACCTCTTTGGATTCAGAGTCTGAAAACAACTCAATAGAAATTACCCCTCCTTTCCCCCACTGTGCCCCTCATAGAGCCAAACGAAGAGTATGGCTTCCCCCTAGGCCCCTTGAACTCAGTGGTTCCTTCCCCACCCATCTAGAGGATAATCAGCCTCCTCCATCTTATGAAGGCTTGCAAATGGGCTCACTCACTCAGCCATTTTGAAAAGGCCTGCCCCTTGTATGGACCAACTTCCCCCTACTGTAATGTGTATCTTACAGGCTCAAATGAAAGTGTGCTTTGGACCCCTCAGGATTTTTTATGCGGTTGCTAAAACCTGCATAAGCCATTCTCAATGTTTTCAGTGGAAAATGTGGTCGAGTACTGAGGCCAACATGAAACGCCTTAGGTCATTCTGGGAGGAAAATTTCAAGGGTTCAATTGACCTCTGAGATGCTGCTAGGTGAAGGAGGGTGACCGAGTAAAAGAAAGCAAGCTGCATTGCCTTGTGCTGATTTAGTTCATGTCTGGGAGACAGCATTATGGGCATGGGGGAAAGGTTGCTGCTGATGCTGAATTTAAAGGAAGCTATACACATATTTTTTCAGGGAATTTCTGGGCCATATGTGGAATTTTGGGGGGAAATTGATGGATGCAATTCACAGACAAATTAACAATCAGGTAGAGAAATTCAGAAACACCTATTAAGACAATTAGCTTTTGAGAATGTCAATGAAGATTGTTAGGTGATCTTGCACCCTATCAGAGAGAGAGAGAGAGAGAAACAGAGAGAACATCATGGGGTATTTAAAAATGTATCAGAATGTTGGCTTGATTAAACATCAGGCCCGTGTAAGTGCTATTTAGGCCAATTCAGCACAGAGGCAGGCTCAGGATGATTGGGATAGATCAGACAATCTCCTTCACAACCCTTCCTCTTGAGGGCACCACCTAGACCTTGCCTGCGTTAGAGGACATCATTGGGCAAGAGACTGCCATTCTCTGATAATCCTGCCCCAAGAGAAAAGGAGGTGTCAGCCTCAGGTATCACAAACTCAGAGTAGATGCTTTAATTGCGGTGAATTGGGGCATTTTCGTACAGACTGCCAGACCCCTTCTGGCCCTGCCTTCTCAGGGCAGTCACCCAGTAATCTTTCTTTGGAAACTGGGCAAGAGGTCAACCCCAGGCCCTGCAGTTAAGGTACTGTCAACACCATAGTTCTGGTTCAGTGTCAGACTGTTGTATATCTGGAAAATAAGCAGAGCAATACCGTAGTCACTCTATTATGTGACCCTAAAGCTCCCCTACTTTTTGTTCCTTCATTGCTTTGTGATTCTCCCCACACCTCCCTCCCTCCCCTCCTCCCTTCCTCCCTCCCTCCCTCCCTTCCTTCCATCATCCCTTACTCCCTTCCTCCCTCCCTCCCTCCTTCCCTTCCTTCCTTCCTTTCTTCCTTCCTCCCTTCCTCCCTCCCTCCTTCCCTTCCTTCCTTCCTTTCTCCCTTCCTCCCTCCCTCCCCTTCCTTCCCTCCTGTCTCCTCTTCCTCCCTCCCTCCCTTCCTCCCCTCCCTTCCTTCCTTCCTTCCTTCCTTCCTTCCTTCCTTCCTTCCTTCCTTCCTTCCTTCCTTCCTTCCTTCCTTCCTTCCTTCCTTCTTTTTCCTTCCTCCCTCTCTTCTTCCCTCCCTCACTTCCTTCCTTCCTCCCTCCCTTCCTCCCTTCCTTCCTTCCTTCCTCCCTCCCTTCTTCCCTCCCTCACTTCCTTCCTTCCTTTCTTTCTTCCTTCCTCCCTCCCTCCCTTCCTTCCTTCCTCCCTCCCTTCTTCCCTCCCTCACTTCCTTTCTTCCTTTCTTCCTTCCTTCCTCCCTCCCTCACTTCCTTCCTTCCTTGTTCCTTCCTTCCTCCCTCCCTCCCCCCCCCCTCCCTCCCTCACTTCCTCCCTCCCTCCCTGCCTCCCTCCCTCCCTCCCTCCCTCCCTCCCTTCCTCCCTTCCTTCCTTCCTTCCTTCCTTCCTTCCTTCCTTCCTTCCTTCCTTCCTTCCTTCCTTCCTTCCTTCCTTCCTTCCTTCCTTCCTTCCTTCCTTCCTTCCTTCCTTCCTTCCTTCCTTCCTTCCTTCCTTCCTTCCTTCCTTCCTTCCTGCTGTTCTTTTTTATTTGCTTGCTTTCTTGCTTTCTCCTGGTGGTGCTCAGGGCATATTTCTGGCTCCATGCTTAGGGATCACTCTTAACAGGACTCAGAAACCATAAGGGGTGCTGGGAGTCAAGCCCAGTAGGCCACATGCAAGGCAGGTACCCTACTCATTGTACTATCTCTCCAGTCCCTCATTCTGAACATTCCTAACTGTTTTGACTACAAGGAAGATTTCACTAACACAGTATTAATTCCTCTTATGTCTAGCACTGTGACTCATCTAAAGATTAGTGGTAAATCTAAATGAGTTTAAGTAGAGAACACTAAAGCTTAAAAATATATTAGATAGGGGCTGGAACAACAGCACAGTGGGTAGGATGTTAGCCTTACACACAATTGACCCCTGGCATCCCATTGAGTCCCCTGAGCACTGCCAGGAGTAATTCTTGAGTGCAGAGCCATGAGTAAGCCCTGAGCATCACTGGGTGTGACAAAAAGCAATATATATAAAAGCAAAAGAAATATATATGTATATATACATGTATATGACAAAGATTTAAAGATAATGTGATTCAACTAAAGATTTAATATATTTTGACCTATACTATGCTGAAAACAACGAAAACAACCCATAAGGCTTCCTTTATTGTTTAGATAAACAAAGATAAAGGCTACCCATCCAACAAGTGTAATGGAGTCTAGATTAATTCAATATTTATTTTAGATTTCTTTTTACAGTCGCAAAGTTGTTTATGATTGATTTTCAATCAGACAATGCTCCAACATGACTTTAGCTTTCTAAAGCTTCTTCTTTGTAATAAGGCATAGACGGACGCATGCCAAGCAATAGCGTATTTTTATCCCTCTATTCCATGAGGACAGTTTCATGACAGAGAGATTGGCATAATAAAAGAATGCAAAATTTGCTTTTGGTGTTTTTCTTTTAATTTTTAGGTCACACCTAGCAATGCTCAAGCATTACTCCTGGTTCTACATTCAGGAATTACTCCTGGTGGTGCTCAGGGGACAATATGGTATGCTGGGGGTTGAGCCTGGCTTTGCAGCATGCAAGGCAAGCAAGCACCTTATCTGTTATACTATTGCTCTGAACTCAGAAAATAAAATTCTTAGAAAAAACTCATGTATATTTATTCAGGAATTTAATACATATTTGTTTGAACAAAGACCATGGTATCTTCTGTTTTCAGTTTTTCTTTCACTATTTCTCAAATGCCAACAGTATTTTGTTTACATGTGGTGGTAGTGCTGATAATGCACATGATTATTCATAATATTTATTTATTCACACTCATATTATACTTATTTTCATCTGAATTTCTGCTAGGATTCAGTAGGATCTGCCTTATCCAACAAGTCTAAGTGCCTAATATGTGAGAGGCACTTTGCCATTTGCTAGATGTTGATGGTGCAATAATAAATAATATAGATTCCCTGTCCTCACACTCTAGTAGTCTACTGGGAAGACACTCCCACTTACAGAAGTGCTAAGATAAAGGTGATTGAGAGAAAAGAGAGAGAAGGATCTTAGAAAAAAATCACATCATTTGGGAAAGACCAAGAGGCAGTATCATCCACACTAAGACTTGAAAGTCAAAAAAGAACCAATGAAATAAACAGGAGTTTATGAAACCTCACAGGTGAAGCCCAGACTGTAAGTGTGGACAAGAGCTAATCCACCTGCTCCTCTTCAAGGGTTTCTCATTTACGTGAATGGCACCACAGCAGCAAAAGGCAGAAACTTGAACGTTAACTAAATCCTTTCTCTTCCTCACCCTCCACAACCAATGCATTACATTTGCTAAATAACTGTGGGACTTATCACTTCTCTCATCAGCTTCTCACACAGCCTGGTCCTTTTTCACTTATGTATGGTAAGGATTTAGTAAATTGATCTCAGTCTGCAGACTAACTGTCCATATTTCTCCGCAGGTCCCCAACTCTCTCTACACTGCAGCCAGAATATGTTCTAAATTACAAAACAGAATGGTCCATTTCCCAGAGGAAAAAAAAATCAATTCCTCTCCATAGCTCTTAAATTCAACTACAAATTTTTATTTTGATGGACAATGACTTAGTGATTCAATCCCTACTTGTTTTGCTGGTCTCACTCTTTCTCTAGCCTCATCTTTACTGATTCCTTCCACACACTGATAAAATTATGCTGAACTTTTTAAAGTTCCTTGAATATACCCTGTTTTGCTACTGAGACTTCCTAAGTGTGTTTTCCAATAGTTTTGTATAACTATTACTCATCCCACAAGTCTCATTTTAAACATGGCTTCCTCCAAAAGTCTTTTCTAAACTCCCAAGTCTTGGTCAAGAACTTCTCTTATGTGCTCCCAGAACACATTTTACTAATTACACTATAGGGTAAGTAGATATTTCCTGGTGCAACAGCATGTTAAAGTACGAACAAAATACTACTGGTGCAGGAAATGACCATATTTCAAAGAAAGATACTTGCAGTAAAGGAATCTTGAAACCAGGTTAGGAATATAAATTATTGAGGAGAAAGTGTAATCAAGGGATAGTTTGTTTAGATAATCTATGAGAGGACTTTGAGAAGACCAGTAGAGTTTGATATTTATTCTGAAATATGAGATGACAAAGAAACCAGGATTTAGTCCATATAAAGTGACTATAAGAAAATGGTTGTGACTGAAGCTGCCTGTCTGGAGGCAGTACTAAGAGGAAGCTGAACTAGGAAAAAAGTCTGTCTTCACTGATGGCAGGGTATAAATTTTTTGGGGGGATAGGAGGCATACCAGTGTGTACTCAGGACTTACTCCTGACTCTGAGCTTAGAGATGACTTCTGGCAGTGCTCAGGGGACCGTCAGGGTTCCAGGGATAGAAACTGGGGTCAGCCATGTGCAAGGCAAACACTCTACCCACTGTACTATGTAACCCTGGCCCCAAACTCCAGATGTTCTGATGAATAAATCCTCAAGGAAGCATGAAAATACTCCATGAATGAATTAGCCTGGAACAGTCATTCACCAAATCCTAAGAGTAACAATACAGATCGGAACTGACCAGGTAACTCAGGTCTTCTTAACTTCTGCTACTCTTGATCCCCTTCCTACTGCCTTATATCTTGGTTAATTTTCAGATGATAGTTGTAAACTATGGAAGGAAGATTCACCCCACATAAAATCAAAATTTTTATTACTAAATAATATTCCTTCTCCTAATTACCAAATGCATTTTTTTTGGTTTTGATTAAATGACCACCCAATGGTGCTGAGACTTACTCTTCCCTCTGTGCTCAGGGTCACTCCTAGGAAGCTTCAGGGACTTAGTGGGGTGCCAGAATCAAACTGGGGTTGGCCAAGTGTCATTGCCTCTCTGACCCCAACCAAACTCAATTTGTTTTCAGAAGAAAAAGTCACCAGAGGACCTTTTATTACTTATGTGTGTGTGCATAAGGAAACTCAGAGACTCAACTGAAATTTCCAGCTAAAGGAAAAGAACAAATGATGGTTCACTGACTTGATGAGCTTGTCTTTATCTTTGAATTTCAGCAATTTGACTACAGTTGCCTAGATGCAGATTTCTTTACATATAGCATATTTTTAATTCTTGTTATTTTTTAATTCATTAATGAATGTCTTTAGCCACTGAAAATGTTTACTAACATCTACCCACTTGTTATTTCTTTCTTATTTGTACTTTGCCTTGTAAAATCCAGCTTTACTTCCACATATGACCATTTATAATGCCCTATATTTCTGATATTCAATTTTGCTTTATTTTAAAGCATTTTTTGCCCTTTTGTTTCATACTGTGTAAATATTCTAATAATAATTTAAAACAAATATCTTTGAATTTGTTGTTTTTAATGTACCCATGGTGCTCTTAAATGCATATAAATTTTAATTTAAAATATTTTACACCCAGCAATGCTCAGGGCTTACTCCTAGCTCTGTGCTCCGTGCCAGAGATCATTCCTGGCCATGCAAGGGATATATGGGGTGTTGGGGTCAGACCTAGGCCAGCCACGTGCAAGGCAAGTGATCTGCTTGCTGTGCTCTTGCTCCGCCCCTGCCTATTTTATTTTTCACGTAGTTTCTTGGATTTTAATTTAGAATCCTTAGTCTATAGTTGCAGTTCATCAGTAAATGCACGAACTGAGAGCCTACTACTGAGAGTATACCACCCGCACGGCAGAGCCTGGCAAGCTACCCGTGTCGTATTTGATATGCCAAGAACCAGTAACAATTATAGACCTCATTCCCATGACCTGAATGAATGGTTTGAGGCTCTTCGTATTCCTGAAGCAACCAGATGCCATTGGGCTACACTGGCACGTGATAGGGTCAAATGGAGATGTTACTGGTGCCCGCTCTAGCAAACTGATGAATAACGGGATGTCAAGTGATTAAATGATTTTCTAGAATATCAGTTTAATTATGTTAAACCATTCCATCTTTCTCCACCTATTTATGTTTTATTTACTATAACTATACTAAGTATTTTTAAACAATTGTGTATTAATTTGACCCAAATATTATTTCTAGTATACATAAAGTATATTTTCTTTTTTTTTTTTTACTTTTTGGGTTACACCTGGCAGTGCTCAGAGGTCACTCCAGGGTTTGCACTCAGGAATCACTCCTGATGATGCTCAAGGGATGGTATGGTATGCTCAGGACCAAAACCAGGTCTGCTGCATGCAAGATAAATGCCCTAAATTCTATACTGTCAATTCAACCCCATATATAAAGTAGTTTTAAATTGGTGACTCTGAGGAGTTAGCCGAGAATGGATGTGAGATGTGACTAACTGAAGGCAGGTTGACCTATGAGACTGTAGGCACAGGTAGTTTATTAATTTCTGAGAGTACATTATAAAACCGGAAGTAATAGGTGTATTTACATTTAAGGCTTATGGTAAGGATTAAAAAAATTAATCTGGGCAGAGTACTTTGAACAATGTCCTGTAGGGGGTAGAGGTGCTAGGGGATATGGAGAGCAATATCTGGAGTTTTCAGAGCACATTACTGACTGTGCTTGTTGTTCACTCCTGGTGGGGACCAGGGTATTGATTATATGCAGTGCAAGGATCATCCAACTGGGTCAGTTGCTTGCAAGCTAAGTGTTTTAACCACTGTACTGTATCTCCAACCCCAAGTGATTCTATTTTTAAGAGACAAAATAGGCAGGACTTTATGACTAACAGGAGAGGTATCTGGTTTCAGACCATAGCTTTGGTTGACTGGATGGATTAGGCTATACATGAGTCCATGAAGATGAAAAACATGAAAGTTTTGGTGATGCTACAGAGTCACTGTGAATCAAAGATCACACTCAACTTGTCACTCTAAATGCCATCCAATTTTACTATTTTATATAATCCAAGTCTACCACTAGCTCTATCTATATATTTTATTCTTAAAAACTTTCCATTTCTTTTATTATTTATTTATTTATTTATTTATTTATTTATTTATTTATTTTGCTTTTGGATCACACCCGGCAATGCTCAGGGGGTTACTCCTGGCTCTGTGATCAGGAATTACTCCTGGCGGTGCTCGGGGACCATATGGGATGCCGGGATTGAACCCGGTCGGCTGCATGCAAGGCAAATGCCCTACCCGCTGTGCTATCTCTCCGGCCCCCATTTCTTTTATATTGTATTGCTTGAGCACAGATAATGATACTTATTATACTATTTTTATAACCAACTCCTTAATTCCTTAATTTTCTCCACCCCACCTCTCCCTCTTTCAGATAGTGTGATGTACAAAGCTTTTAATAAAGTTTTTACCATTCAATATTCCAACTCCAAGCCTACCACCAGCATCAGAGTCACCAAATTAGTACAGGATTCCCTCCCTATTGTTACTCCAGCTTCTTAGCTAACTCATATCCTAAATGTATTTATTATAGTTTGGGTTGCATGCTTAAACTAGTGTTGACTCATGATTTTGAAGTCCTATGTCTTCACTCTTATCTCCATCAATCCCTGACTTGTATTTAAAGGAGTACTTTTTAAAAAATAAAAAATATTTCCACCACCAATGTCATCTTTGTAATTGTAGATCTCATGGTGGTATAATAAAAAAAAAATTAAAAAAAAATTAAGTAAGTAAATAAATAAATAAATAAAAGAGTTTTATTTAGGCCATATGAAAAAGAAGAAGAGAGAAAGTGGGACCACATGATCTAAATGAAAGCATTTTGCAGTTAAATGTCATTTGTCAAATGTCAATTTTTCTTAAGGAGGAAAATATTGATTTGACAATTGATAGTCACTTGCGAATTGAGGCCTTACTCAATGTACTACCTCTCTGACCCCAAGTCATTCTATTTTTAAGAGATAAAATAGACAGAACTTGATGACTAACAGGAGAGGTGTCTGGTAGGATTCATGCCCAGATCATTGCTTTGTTTGGAAAAAGACATGACAAACTGAAATCTGGAGGGCCTTCAAATGCCCAACTACTTCTTCCCAACTACTGATTTTCTCCTCCACAGGACTTTTTTTCCTGAAAACTAAAGCTTAAGGGGGAGGGATTGGGTTGAGACAGTAGAGAAGAGGTTCCCTTTCCAATATCACAGAATGTGTAAGAGAATATTGTTAGAGAAACACCTGCAAAAGCACAGAGCAAATGAAACCTTCAATCTGAAGCAACGGTTTCATTAAAAGTTATTAAAACTACACACCAGCTCAATTTCTGATATGATTGAAGTACTCCTAACTTTAGCCTTAAAATAGTATCTGTGTTCCTTCCTTTATAAGTAACCTTTTTAAATGACAATTTTAAAACTACATATGATAGAAATCCCAAATATGTGGTTCATGATTATGAGGGTAAGAAGACAACATACTAAAAGTAGTTCTAAATTCTTATTTATAGACTCCATCTGATAAAAAACATTTTTTTTTCTTCTTTCTTCCTTCTTTTTTATTATTGGCTCACAGTTACAAAGTAGTTTCTGATTGGGTTTCAGATATATAATGTTCCAACACCAGTCCCTTTCATCTGATTTAACAAAAAGATTTGACTTGAGTAAGTCAAACTGAATTTATGTGTGAGGAGCCAATGGTTTATAGAGGGCTTTATGGAATTCTAAGTGGAGATTTGAGAGCAATGTAAGAGATACTTGATGAAGCCATGCTGAGAGGTCTGTATCAGTCAGCAGGGGTGAAGCAATCTGGAGGCCTAATAGGGAGAACAGACACAACTGATTGCTGAAGAATAAGGAGCTGCACAGAGGGAGAGATTCCCACCATGAGCCAATGCACAGAGTACTTTTTCTTTGTGTCCTTTTTTTTATTTCTTTGGCACAGGGAACTGTTGGATGACACAGCCTAGCTATCTTTGGATCTTTGCTGTCTAAGCTACTTACAGTTTAAGCTATTTACATGTTTTTAAGCCAGAGTTCATGCTAAAGGGATCTCCCTTTTGTGTAGACACTGATAGAGGGTGTGGCAGCTTCAGGAGTCACTTTCAACTCTGAATTAATAATTCTTGGAATATTATTATAATCTCTACTATAATTTAAATGCTATCTAAACTGGTACAATTCCTCTTAACACCTACTGGTGCCAGTGTGGGACAATTAGAATTCACCAGAAGGCCACCACCCTGGTTATGTTGAGACTACAGGTTATCAACTCTGCCAAGATCAAAGGAGGGATCATGCTAGTTTGCCCTCAGGCAAGCAAGCATGACCTTTCAGTAAACAGAGCACAGGACTCTCAGAATGATCTTGGTTTAGAGTAGAAATAAGAAGGACCCTGAGGGTACTATCTAGATTGCATGAAGTCCATGAAATTATGATGCAGTTCTCCCCATGAGTATACATCCATTAAGATGTATTTCTTTTATACCAGCCCTCTCTAACATATATATTCTCTAGGGTTTTGACATAAAAGATAATCTTGTAGGAAATGACTAGGCCCTGGCATTATCATTTGTTTAGACCTGAACTAAAGGTTCCTCATTTCTACACCTAAAAGCTGATTCATTGATCTTTGTTAATGCAAACCATCCTGTAGGGAAGAGCCATTTTGGTGGGAGACCTGGGCCTGGTTGCATGGTCAGAGGTCTGGCCAAGAACTAGAGGTCTGGGAAATCCCATTATCTTGGATTGTAGTAGTAGAACTTGTTTAATTATTGGTGATTAGTGAAAGCCTTTTGGAACTGTGCTGAACCCATAGTTATTCCACATGATGCAGGTCCTTTAGATAAAAAGGGAGCTCATTCCCTGATGTTGTTGAACACCCCCACAACTCCCTGAAAGGGATCTTTAATTCCTGTTTCATATTCCTCAAATCTTAATGTCTTCAGACCTTTGGAGCAAATCATTGTATTTTCTAAGAGAATGGATTTCATAGGTAAAGTCTTAAAAGATTGTTATCCCATCAACTGGGATCTGTTAGTGCTTCCAAGATGGATTCCTGAGACAGTTTAGATACTCCCGAGAATCCTCATTATGATGTTTGTATTGCATAAGAATAATATCTCTAGTGTTATAATGTTAGTATTGTTATAATTTCCTTTTTTATTACTTTGGACATTTGCACTAATAGGCAAAAAGCTAGAGAAAGAGCACAAATTAAGTATAGTAACCATAAAGAGTGTACTAGTAGTCATTTTACCCTTCCTTGCTACTTATTTAATGAATTTCAAAAGCCAGTTTCACTTCTGAATATTCTTGGTGAAGCCATGAAAATAATTGTATTGAATATATATACATATATTCATATATATATATTCATGTATATACATATATATTTGGCATATCAAATATGGCATGGGTAGCTTGCCAGGCTCTGACGTGTGGGTGGCATACTCTGAGCAGTAGACTCTCATCTTGTGCATTTACTGATGAATGGGGAGAGATCGGCTTTTCTCTTGGGTGGAGCTGTGGAGTCTGGATGTTAAAATGACAAATATTTTTTTGACAAGTATTTGATATGTCAAAAACAGTAACAATTATAGACCTCATTCTCATTACCTGAACGAATGGTTTGAGGCTCTTCATTTTCCTGGAGCGAGCAGATGTCCTTGGGCTACACTAGCACTGCGACAGGACTATATAGAGATTTTACTGGTGCCCGCTTGAGCAAATCAATGATCAACAGGAAGATAAGTGATACAAGTGATTCAATACAATTATTGAAAAAAAACTATATATAACTATATATGTATATATATAACTGTAACTATATAATTATATAGCTATATAACTATATGACTATATAAATATATATATACATACATATACATACATATATATATATATATATATATTTTTTTTGGGTCACACCAAGTGATGCTCAGGTTTACTACTCCTGGCTCTACACTCAGGTATTACTCCTGGTGGTGCTCAGGGGGACCACATGGGATGCTGGTTTTGAACCTGGGTCAACTGCATGCAAGGCAAATGCCCTACCTGCTGT
Organism: Cryptotis parvus; assembly: GCA_021461705.1. NCBI lineage: Eukaryota > Metazoa > Chordata > Mammalia > Eulipotyphla > Soricidae > Cryptotis > Cryptotis parvus. The sequence goes on along the minus strand of JAJIBD010022813.1, from coordinate 59,658 downwards.
ATCATCACTCCAGCCCCTAAAAAAATCTATATTTTTAAACATTATGTGGGGAAAAAATAAAATTACTCATAAAGCACTTGTACCACATAGCTAAGCATGGTTGAGTGGAGAAGAAGCCATTGTATAACTCACTTGTCTGACACACAGACTATGCTTTCCAGTTTTGGGTATTTGGCAGATGTTATGCAGAGAATAAATAAAATGAGTCTATTTAAGGAAAACAATTGACAATATTTATTACCAATGACACAGTTCATGCTTTCAAAGACAAATTAGAATTTTGGACAACTTCTATTTGCTACTATAGCTTAACTGCTTCCAATAATTTTCTGATAAAAACAAATCAGTGATAATGAAAGAAATGTGTCAAGATTGATAAGATCTTTGGAACTCATTGAAGAAATATTTTCTAAATGACCCATACCTGTTGTTACAAAATCATCCCATTCAAATGAAAAGATAGACCAATGCTCATTATTTTAGCAGAAGAGGAACATTCACCAGTGGCCTTAGCTTCCACAGTGCAAATAATGGCAATGAAATAATTGCAAGTTGAGTTTGGTATAGTATAAAAGGAAGAATTCCACAATTACCTGGAAAGGTAAATAAGATGTCCCTCTTTTATAAAAAACTGTATTTCTTAATATACTTAAGGAGAAAACTATGTGATATATCATATTGGGTAGAGAAACAAATTGGTGAATATTTAATCTTTTGAAGCATATTAAATCTCTATTAAATGGTTACAAACAAGCAATATAACTATTTCACTGATATTTTATTATTAAAGATATTCATTTTTTCATAAGTATGTATCAAGATACATGACTAAAAATTAATCTGTTTTATTTCTAATATAATAAGTATTGATAAACATACTCTACCTTAAAAAAGCTTTGGCATGTTGTTGATTTTGAATAGTAAAGAGAACCTCAGTTCTCTTTACTGATTCTCTTTACTATTCAATGTTGATTTTGAATAGTAAAGAGAACCTCAGACTAGAATGTTTAAGTTATATAATTATTATAGATAATTACATAAAATCTGAAATGTGCCCACGTTCAAATTTTCTTATATTAGAATCTGCAAAAATAGCATAACAAATACATGTATTTAATCTTTCATACTGTTTGTAATATGCCCTAAGTTATCTGTAGGTTTTCCTAATTAAATTGGGCTATTTAGAGAACATTGTTTGGGGCACTTTACTCTTCACAGTCTTCTCAGTTAAACCACCTATATATAAATGCCAAAAATATTTGTGTATTCTTTTGTTTGTTTTTTTTTGGACCACACTTGGTGGTGCCCAGGGCTTACTTCTTGTTCTTTGTTCAGGGATCACTCCTGGTGGGACTCAGGATACCAGGGAGTCAAATTTAGCACTGGGAATCCAAACTGGGCCAGCATATACAAGACAAGCTCCCTACTGCTGCGTTGTCTCTCTAGACCCATTCTATTCTATTCTTTCATTTGTTCATTTGACAAATGTTCACAAAGCACTGTAATGTAATAGAAACGTGAAGATAGTCATTTCCCTCAAAGAGAAATAAATCAAAACTTTTAAAACCATGTTTCAGAACAGTAGTAACATATCCACATGGAACCAAGAATAATATTGCCATGAGCATTATGGTGCATGAACGTTTTCAGCTTAGTGTTTTTATATTTTTAATGTCTCCAGTACTCTATATGCTGATTTACATATTGGCTGTGCCAGTTTAAACCCTGCTAAGAATGTTCACAGGAATACACTCATTAACTTTTTTAGAACATAAAGGAGTCTTAAGACCAAAGAGTTTGAGAGATGCTGCTTCAGTAAAATTACAATAAGTGGGTAACTATTAATTTTGACTGGTAATATAAAATGAATTCCTTAATTTTGTCACATGTTCTCTTTAATTTCCAAATGGTCTCTCTTCTCTTCTCAGTTCAGGAGGTTCAAATTGGATTAACTCAATGCTTTAACTCGAGAAAAGGATGTTTGTGATTTAGACACCCGATTTAATGAAACCAATCATGCCTGCATCAAAACTGACTTAACATCTTTCAAATTCACCATTAAAGCATTACTTTGAGGGGGCCGGAGCAATAGTCCAGTGGGTAGGGCGTTTGCCTTGCACGTGGCCGGCCCATGCCACTGTGCAAGGGTTCGATCCTGGCATCCCATATGGTCCCCGAGCACAGCTAGGAGTAATTCCTGAGGGCAGAGCCAGGAGAAACCCCCTGAGCAATTCTGGGTGTGACCTGAAAAAGAAAAAAAAAAGTGTTACTTTGGTGAAAAAAATAGTATAGATACACCAGTGGTATGAAGAAACAGTTTTGTTAAATTTTTATCTAATCATTGTGCTGTTTGCAACTGAGTATATTGATGTAAATGAGGACATCCAATTTTATTCTGTCTTAACATCTCTAAATACCAATTAATTTACTATGACTTTGACAAAATTATTTTTATTTTGGTAACAAATTAGCTGATGAATTGATATATTAATGTAAGAGTAAATATACTAATTAATTAATTAAAAGACAGACATCCAACTGGGAAGAAATATTAAATAAATAATTATGACACAATCATCCTCTATCTAAGACAGATCCCAGGTCACTTCACTCTGGGTGATTATTACTCAGGGGCCAGTTTTAATCATCGTCTTTGACCAAAGTCTTCTCTGACACTCAGAATAGTCTAGATCTAAGCCCAACTATTATTTGAATGTGTTCATTATAACTTCAAGGCATCCATCACGATTTTATTTTATTTTTACAATTTATTGTAATTCTTTTCAATATATTTTATTTTCACGGAGCCCTTAGTTTTCTTTCTTTCTTTCTGTCTGTCTGTCTGTCTGTCTGTTGTCTGTCTGTCTGTCTGTCTGTCTGTCTGTCTGTCTGTCTGTCTGTCTGTCTGTCTGTCTGTCTGTCTGTCTTTCTTTCTGTCTTTCTTCTTTCTTTCTTTCTTTCTTTCTTTCTTTCTTTCTTTCTTTCTTTCTTTCTTTCTTTCTTTCTTTCTTTCTTTCTTTCTTTCTTTCTTTCTTTCTTTCTTTCTTTCTTTCTTTCTTTCTTTCTTTCTTTCTTTCTTTCTTTCTTTCTTTCTTTCTTTCTTTCTTTCTTTCTTTCTTTTCTTTCTTTCTTTCTTTCTTTCTTTCTTTCTTTCTTTCTTGCCTGCCTGCCTGCCTGCCTGCCTGCCTGCCTGCCTGCCTGCCTGCCTGCCTGCCTGCCCGCCTGCCTGCCTGCCTGCCTGCCCGCCTGCCTGCCTGCCTGCCTGCCTGCCTGCCTGTCTGTCTGTCTGTCTTTCTTTCTTTCTTTCTTTCTTTCTTTCTTTCTTTCTTTCTTTCTTTCTTTCTTTCTTTCTTTCTTTCTTTCTTTCTTTCTTTCTTTCTTTCTTTCTTTCTTTCTTTCTTTCTTTCTTTCTTTCTTTCTTTCTTTCTTTCTTTCTTTCTTGTTTGGTTTTTGGGCCACACACATCACTGCTCAGGGGCTACCCCCTGCTCAATACTCAGAGGTCAATGCCTGCGGTGTTTAGGGGACCAGGGTGCTGGGTCTGAGCCAGGGTCTCTGGCCTGCAAAGGATGTGCACTAGCCCATTGCACCGTCTTCCAGCACACACACTGTCCTGACACCCACTCTCATCTAGCACCCTGAACTCAGTGCTTTCAGATCCTGAATCCTTGCTAATAAGTCTGTGGAGATAGGAAATGGAGAAATAATGTGGAAAACAAACAAACAAACAAAGCAGTGAAGGAAGCCAATGTGGATTGGGGCAGTACAGAAGGCTATCTGGAGAAGTAACCTGGGAAGGAGGAGGAGGCTTAGGGAAGGATGGTATTGGAAATTGGCTTCAAGTCAAGTCAGATTGTAAAGGACCACTGGAAGTTTCTTAATCACAGTTTAGGTTTTATACCAACCAAGGATACTTAGAAATCATTAAAGGGTTGGAAGTAAGAAAAGAATATTGCCTTTGTTGTTGTTCGGGAAATCAAGACTGAAAGTAGTGAGACCCAGTAGATGACATGATTAATTTCCGTGAGGAACAGCGTGGCCTGGCGCGGATTCGTTGCAAACACTGGATTCCTTCATTTATTCATTCCCTCAATGACTTGGACTTAATAGCTGGAAGCAAACTAAATAGAAAGCTTACAATCAGAGAACAATTACATACTTGTTTGTTTGTTTGTTTTGTAAGTTCTTTGCAATTTGCCTCGAGACAGAAATGAATCACACCTGTCCCTCACCCGATCCCTTCCAAACAAAGACTTCCAGTGTCCAAGGACGTCTGACTCATTCCTAACCTGTCGCATTGAAAACCACTTTGAACACGCGGACACGTGCCTATAGGAAGGGCGGCTCCGATACTTCCGAGTCTGCCCAAGTCTAGGATGTAACCTTGTACTGGGAATCACGATACCTCTTGTAGCTCAGGGTGCAGGAGGGTATTCCATGCTGAAGCATTTAAAATCTCAGGCACAGGGAGAGGAAACAGACAGAAGGACCTCCAGAGATAACCAGGTGCAACTTCTGAAAAAATATGTCGAGGGACGCTGGGTCTCAGGCATCCCAAGAACCCGAGGACTGTCTGATGTTCACTTTTATCACCTGCCACGCCTGGGCATCTTCCCCAGCACATCCCCAGGTCTCTAAGAAAGGCAACTGAGGATGCACCAGAGGCCCGAGGGGTAGCTGGAGCAGCCCACAGCCTGGACGGCCCCGCGGGAGGAGGCCTTTCAGCGAGGGAGGGGGAGAGGAAGGAAGGGGAGTGGAAGCGGCAGCCCGGCCCGGGGCTGATTGGTTCCCTAGCCCCAGCCCTCGCAAAGCGGTTTATAAGAGTTGGGGCGGCGGGGCGCCCTGCCAGCTCGCCCGCGCGCCCCAGGAGCACTGCCCGGCTCTGAGCTCGCCGCACGTCTAGTCCGCCTGGCCCCGCGCCGGTTCCCGCTGCCTCTGGAGTTGACTTTGGAGCGGACCAGCTAGAAGAGGGGGCGAGAGAGGGAGGCGAGCGCCCAGGCGAGCGGGCCGAGCGCCATGCGCCGCGCGAGCCGAGACTACAGCAAGTACATGCGCGGCTCGGAGGAGATGGGCAGCGGCGGCCCCGGCGCCCCGCACGAGGGTCCCCTGCACGCCCCGCCGCCGCCCGCGCCCCCCGCGCCCCGCCGCCGCCTCCCGCTCCATGTTCGTGGCCCTGCTGGGGCTGTGGCTGGGCCAGGTCGTCTGCAGCGTCGCCCTGTTCCTCTACTTCCGAGCGCAGGTGAGTGCCTGCCAGCCTCCCCCGGAGCGCGCCGACGGGGCGTACCCGCCGGGGAGCCACCGGCCCGGCGTGGGGCGCGCTGCCCGCCTCCCCAGATCGCTCCAGATCGCGGGCAGAAACAGACTCTGAAAGAGAGCGACCTTGCCTGGGCCAATCCCACCCGGCCGGCTGCACACTCCCGTCCGGGGGCGCACGAGCTCTCACGACCTGGTGCGTTTTGAACTTCCCCGCGAGACATGGCATTGGTCTGTCACCTCTGGTGGAGACAATTGCACACTTTCACTCCTCTTACTTCCCTTTCTCACTGGGACCTGAGAATTAACTTGGGGATGGGCTTGCATGGTCTTCACTTAGGCAACTCCTTCCTCTACCAGCCCTCCTTGGGTGAAGGTTCAGAGCCGGGGCTGGCGGCTTTGCAGCCTTGGTTTGGAACTTGAGGGCCACGTGGAACCGAGAGAGAGGCGCGTGCAGGTGTGGAAGCGCCAAATCACGACCGAGGTGGCGATGCTGTTGTCACCGAATGGGTCGACGGACTGGGTGGACGGGGAAATGGGTGTCGGGACCAGGGCTGGGCTGCTGCGCTGCTCTGCAGGGCTCAGCTCTTGCGGGGCAAAGGCAGCGGGAAGGACCGAGGCACATGCCCGGCCACTAAGACCGGCAGAGGAAGAAGCAAGGTGTGTGGTGGCAGGGTGGTGGTAGCCCCCTGAAACGACTTCATTACAGCTTCATGTGCTGAGAGCGACAGCTTGGAACTGCAGAGATACTAGAAAGGAAGGGGGTAAATACATAATATTATGCTTTCTGGTGGTTTTTGCCCTTGTGTTTTCTTGGAAATTGCAGAGCAGTCGGTTGGATTCATTCAGATGTTCTTGCCTGGTGCTGTGAACTCTTTCGCAGAGGAAGTGGGGTGCTGACTGTGCGTTTTTATGGGAAAGGAGAGCTGAGTTGGGACTTCATTGGTTTTCAGATTCAAAGGTGATTACTAAACCAAATTGGACCCATCAAAACATAGCATGGCTTGAGCTGAATGGATTTTTGCCATGTGCCAGAGTCTTGAACTTGCAACTTTTAAGCTTAGGCTTTTAGTAAAATTGTTCACTGACTTTGTAGCTTTAAAGCATAATTAAAGCTACAAAATTGATAAGACAAGACACTAGTTTGGTTTCATAAACTTAGATAACCTACTCAGTTTAGTTTATTTTGTTAGATAACTTACTAAAACAAAGGTCAAAAACGCAAAGGTTTATCATTTTCCTTCTAGCATTTGCTCTCTCCCCACTCATGATGCATATCATGTACCTGTAATTGCACACAGCACTGTTAATTGCCCTGAAATCAGAGGGAAGAATACATTATTAAACATCCAGTATCCATGCACTATGTACATGGCATGGTGCCAGGAAATTGGAGAGAGAGAGAGAGAGAGAGAGAGAGAGAGAGAGAGAGGCCATGCTGTCAAAGAGCTGAAGCAAATGACGAAGTAGTTCCTCACCTCTTTCTTTCTCTGACACCTTCTGAGCATGACATTTTATAGCAGTAGTAATAGAATGTGAGTGCTCTACTGCTCTACTGATGGAGCAGTAGAGAATGAATGGGGATCTAGGACCGATGGGCAGAATGCTTGGAGGTCAGTGCGGCCATCAAAGAAAGAGCATAATTTGCTCGATTACTCTGTGCTCTGTGTTTCTCCTTTGAGTCCTCAGTTTTGTTAATCTGGGATGCTGGGGGATCTAGATGTCTGGGATAACTTTGCAGTTGTTTGGGGAGTTGTTTTTGGAACACATCAGGCAGTGCTCAGGGCTTCTCCTGGCTCTGCATTCAGGAATTACTCCTAGCGGTGCTGGGGATCAAACCTGGGTCCAAGGCATGCAAGACAAGCACCCTACCTCTGCTAAACTATTGTCTGGCCCATAACTTTGCAGTCTTAATATCAAATAGAAGTAAAACTCTCATATCCCCTTCCATGTAAATAGGCAAGCTAGGAAACCTAGCTAGCAAATTTTCATTCGAGATTTAGTGTCAATAGATATCTGGTAACAGTTTTCCTAAATGCTATAGAGATATGGGTTAGCCATTACATTGAGCAAAATTTTGTACAGCTTGTTTAAAAGGTCATTTCCCTCACTCAAGAATTAATTACTATTAGGTGCAACCTGCTCATTGTATGAACAGGTATGAGTGGTATCTGGTTGCATTTTACTGAGTATAGTTTTTATGTTTGCTCCCTGAAAGAGTCCTAATTATTTAGATACATATTTTTAAGAACTTAGAAATGAAACACTATAGTATATAGAATTTGTTTTGAAATAATAAACGGGAGGGTGAAAGACAGACAAATGTTTAATAAGATTGGTGGCCTTGATCATTGTTGCAGCTTGGTATTTGGTACTTAATGGTACTTGGGGTTAGCTCCAAAATTCTTTACACTTTTATTTATGTCAAAACCCTATTGCAAAGTTTTGGCTTAGTGAATGGATTCCATTTACTATCATTGATTTAATATTTTCACTTTTATTAACTTTGTACTAGAACTCCAAATCAAAATTGTTTTTTTTTCCCCTGGAGTTTTGGGTCAATACTTGGGGTTTTGGAATACATTTGAATTAGAATGAAATCATCTAGTATCAGGTAACACATTTGCAGTTTACTGTAAAAATTATGAGAAAAAGTAGTCTGTTTTATTGTTTTTTGTTTAAAGAATGGTGGAAACTTATACAAGTCCTCAAGAAAAAGGTTTAATTTTATTTTCAAAACACTTTAAACAGTCAGAATAGTATAAAAATTTAATGACAAATTTCCCTTTCTTGTATTTGAACAGCTAAAAATGAATCAGCTTTTGAATGTTTGCAGATTGCCTATGCCTAGATTAAAAAAAAAACACCCTACTGTACTAAATCCAGTGTGGATTGGCTTTTCCCCACCAACTTTGCCAAAGAAAAAATACCATGTGGCTTTTGCTATATATTTACCGCATAGTATTCATACTTTGGTTTACAAAGGGTTCGGGGAGGGGGTGTCTAAAAAGTTGCTTGTAAAATTGTGTGCTTTTTAAAAACATTCATAGAGCCATTGCTAAAGTTTAGAGTTTGGCTCCAAGATAAGCTTTTGAAGTAAACGCAAACTGTTTCCCTTCTAACTCCCACCCCCCGCAGTGCACAAGACTAGCCCCGACTGTTACCTAGGAGAGCTGCACCCACTACTGAAAATCTGATTCGAGGTACCCTTGTGTGAAAAAAAAACACAAAAACCCAAAACCCTTCGGATAACAAAGCAGCACATCCTGCCTCTTCACCCCACAAATGATTAAGTTACAAGGAAGTTTAAAAAAAGAAGTGTTGATTTCTATGAACTGCTTGATCTGATAAATGTCTTTAAAACATCCATTTTAAATCAGATATTCAAGTTTTATTTGATGTTTCAGACTTCTCAGGGTACACCGACTTTATTTGTAACTCAATTTGCGTTTGTTTGGGGATGTGTTTCTTTGTGCAAGTTGCACAGAGGTAATAACCCTGTTTTGCTCACTCCCTTATTCACAGTACCTAGTGGCATGTTTGATGCACCTATGAAACTTTACAGGTAATTTGCAACATGGGAACCTTTCTAATTTGTAAGGTGCAGAATCTTTAGTTATTAATGCATAGTAGCCAAAACTGCAGAGACAATTCTCTGCAGACTGCTGTGATCTTTTTTGATCCTTTTGATCTTTGAGACTGAAATAGATTCCTACCTGCCAGTACCTGTGAGCACAGAGCTCTCTCTCTCTCTCTCTCTCTCTCTCTCTCTCTCTCTCTCTCTCTCTCTCCTGTTTGGGTCACACCCGGCAATGCTCAAGGGTTACACCTAGCTCTGCACTCAGGGATGACTCTGGGTGGTGCTCGGGGACCATACGGGATGCAGGGGATCGAACCCGGGTCAGCTGCGTGCAAGGCAAATGCTCTACCCGCTACACTATCACTCCAGCCCCGGCCCTGCGTCCTCTACTGGATGGAGAGGCTCAGGAGGAGAGACCCTTGTGCATCTGGCTCTGACCAGCAAGTCTTTATGCTTCCTTTTTCTCCTAGTGTCTGTTTGCCAGAAAGGAGACTGCAGGAACACTAGAATAAAAAGATAGTTATAGGTTAAATGAAAATTTCTAAAGTTTCACTTATCCTTAAGTCCTTGTAATATATATCTCTATGGATAATGCCATGCTATTTGATTCCCTTTGAGAAAACTCTTGGGAAACTCTATCTTTCAGCTCCGACATGACTTTCCAAAGTCATAGTTCTTAATTGTACTTTGGAGAGTCAGTTCGGCCCCTCTCTCTTTAGGGAAGTTGATTACATTGGTTGGGTGGGTGAATTCAGATCATGTTCTTTTTTGTTCTCTTTTGTTTGTTCTCTTAAAAAAGAAGAGAGGAACAAAATCTTTGCCATATATTTCTTTGCATCAAAACATTATGTTAATGTTGATTATGTTATGTTAATGTTTTTATCTGTTTCCGTGGCTCCCAAGTGGTACTCAAAGGCCCCTCCCAGTGGTTTTTGGCTAACCAGGCTAACTTGCAGTTCAATGAAAGTTCCTGAAGTGCAGTGATGCTTGGGCCCTGCCTGAGGTGCCAGTGGAATTCTCAAAATGAGCTCTGGGTATCACCAGGGCTCTACTGGGTGATAATGCTCTGGAGAGCAAGAAGTGCCTGAGATCAAACCCGAGTCAGCTCTATGCAAGGCACATACATTTAATTCTTGTACTAGCGCTTAGCCATTGTTATGGTACTTTTGTACCAACAAGTATGATTCATAAGAAACATAAAATTGATTTCTAAGGAAATATGAAGCCATTTTAATAGTTGAAAGTCATGTATTTTGCATAAGTTTTTTCCTAATCTTTCATCCTACATTTTACTGATTCTTTAATTTACAGTTCTGTTAATGATAGTTTCATGCATTCCACCTCAAAGGTAAATGTGTTTTGTCACCTGGAGTCTGGTTAGCATGCAGATTCCTAGGTAAAGTGGATTCCATACTGGGCTTTTGCCATGTTTCTAACAAGCTTCTATGAGCCCAATACCTGCAGGGGTTTTGACTACACTAACAGGGGGCTGACTCGTAAGGACTTCTGCCTGTGTCCAGAGATGCTTAGCTTGTCAGCTTGCCTGGTCAGTGGGGCTAGAGCTTAGCCAATTTTAGGGTCCCCCAGGCATTTCCCCATGAACACCACATTGTTCTTTAGCTTGGCAGTTTTCTGGTGGTGATCCAACTGTGGCCTATGCTGTGTTCTTCTCTCGTGAGGTCTGAACCCGATGCCCTTCATATAAGTTGCCCAGTTTTTCTGGTTGTGTGGGATACTTTTTGCCATAAGAGAAATTTTTTAAAGAATATGATTGAAAGCTTTCCATATTTTAAAAGCTCACATATTCTGGTTCATGCCAATTATGGTAAAGAAAATATGAAAAACAAATATGAGCTGCAAATAGTTTGGCTTCATGAATGGTACCTCGTTTGTGATCCTGGTTAATCCTTCAGTTTGTAAGACTTGACTCATAAAATTCATATCTGTTGATGCATGTTTATTAAAAGACTGTCATTTTATTTTTGAAAACTTTTTAAATTTTATTACACCACTGTGAGATATACAGTTACAAAGATATTTATGATTGGGTTCCCCAGATTCCCTTTCCCGTCCCGCAGACTATCTCTAGCCTCTATGAATTCTTCTTCTTTCTTCTTCTTCTTCTTCTTCTTCTTCTTCTTCTTCTTCTTCTTCTTCTTCTTCTTCTTCTTCTTCTTCTTCTTCTTCTTCTTCTTCTTCTTCTTCTTCTTCTTCTTCTTCTTCTTCTTCTTCTTCTTCTTCTTCTTCTTCTTCTTCTTCTTCTTCTTCTTCTTCTTCTTCTTCTTCATCTTCTTCTTCTTCTTCTTCTTCTTCCTCCTCCTCCTCCTCCTCCTCCCTCCTCCTCTCCTCCCTCCTCCTCCTCCTCCTCCTCCTCCTCCTCTTCCTCTTCCTCCTCCTTCCTCCTCCCTCCTCCTCCTCCTCCTTCTTCTTCTTCTCCTTCTCCTCCTCCTCCTCCTCCTCCTCTTCTTCTCCTCCTCCTCCTCCTCCTCCTCCACCTCCTCCTCCTCCTTCTTCTTCTTCCTCTTCTTCCTCCTCCTCCTCCTCCTCCTCCTCCTTCTTCTTCTTCTTCTTCCCCTTCTCCTCCTCCTTCTCCTCCTCCTCCTCTTCCTCTTCTTCTTCCTCTTCTTCCTCTTCCTTTTCTTCTTTTATTTCTCCTTCTTCTACTCTTCCTCTTCCTCCTCCTCCTTCTTCTTCTATTTTTCCTTCTCCTTCTCCTCCTTCTACTCCTTCTCCTTCTCCTCCTCCTCCTTCTTCTCCTACTCCTTCTCCTTCTCCTCCTTCTTCCCCTTCCCCTTCCCTTTCCTCTTCCTCTTCCCCTACCCCTACCCCCTCTTTCTCCTCTCCTTCCACATTGTAGCTTGCAATGCATATATACATATAGGGATTATTATGCATATCCCTTGCCTACATTCAATGCTCAATCCTAGGCTGGTGTTAACATTTCCAACAATAATAAGCACATTTGGTCCCTTCTCTATCTTGCCTAACCTCTGACTCTGACAAACTTGTGGCAGATTCATTTGGAGAATTTTAGATGCAGATAGAATGCTGTCTAGTTTAGCAAACCAGCACATCTTTTTGAATACCTTTTAAAAGATAATTTATCCAATGAATGACAGAGTTGGTATTAATTCAACTCTTGTTTTATGACTTTTTGTCCCCCGATTTCTTTTTTAATATAGTTTGTACCTAGTATAAAGCAAATGCATATGAGATACCATGGATTTTTTGGAAGAGGAAAGTAAATTACTATAGTGTTTAAAATAACTGATAACTAATATCATTAATGGGGGCAGCCCCAGGGAAATGGGAGTAATTTAAGGGAAAAGAATACTTAAAGAAACTTAAAGAAATACTGATTGTGGTACCAGTTACAACCAACTTATGAACTCAATGGGAATATATTGGGTGAGACAGTCGCTTCCATTACAAAACTTTGTATCTCTTTTTTCCCAGCTCTATCTCTCTCCACAAAGCATGTTCACTTTATGAACTCCTTGTTCTATGTATTATGCAAACATCACACATTGCCAGAGAGAGCATCTTATAGAGGTCCCACTCCAGGCAGAGAAACACTAGTGTGATGTTAATGAAAAGGGAAATGGTGCTTATGATGTTCTTTTTTCTTTGGGACTAGGGAAAGAAGTGCTCCATCCTTTGATATGGATTAAGGAAAAGGCCTGTCACACAGGGTAACATGGTGGCTGTAGGTGACCTTAGTTTCAAATACGCAGGTTCTTTTCGGCTTTTTAGGTGCCCCGGGGGCTTCAGAATCCCACTTAACCTGCTGCATATGACCTAGGAGAAAATATTTTTCAACAGAATTATGTGTTCATGTGTTATTTCTTTGCTACCCCATTCTCACTATGAAGATTTTGTTATAGTCAGATGGTATTGATAATTTCTTGGTGTGCATGTGCATAGTAGATGATAGTCAACTCTGTATTAAAATGAACAGAAAGTAACGTTTTCATCAACTTGAAGGAAATAGTTCACTGTCGAGTTATGGTTAGTTACTGGGTGCAAAAAATCGTGTAAGAACAACACTATTTAAAGTTCTACAGCTGAACTAGAAATACTTGATATGATAGCCAGTCTAACATCCTTATTTTCCCCCTTCTCAGATGGATCCCAATAGAATATCGGAAGATGACACACACTGCATCAAGAAAATTTTCACACTTCATGATAACCCAGATTTGCAAGACACAAGTCTGGAGAGTCAAGATACGAAATTAATACCTGATTCTTGTAAGAGAGTGAAGCAGGCCTTTCAAGCCGCAGTGCAGAAGGTAAGTGTACATTGAGACTGGCAATTGCTGCTCCGGGCTCTTGAAGATGAATAGTACTGAGAATTAAAACCAGCCGTGTGTTTTTAAACTCTTCTTTTTATTGTAATAATTTGTACAAGGATAAGAATCTTCTAGGAAGTCTAGTAAAATTATTTTGAAGTTGCAGTAGTCAATGATAGTAACACAAACATCTTTCTTTTCCTTTTCTTTGTCTTACTAGCTGCACTTAATTTCTTTTTTACCTTCCCTATATTTCTCCCTCCTTCCCTCCCATTTCTCTTTTCTCCCTTTTTTTTTTTGAGAGGTGGGGAATTGGACCTTATCAAACAGTGCTCAGAGTTCTGTGCCCAGAAGTCACTGCTGATAGTGGCTCTGGGAAATATATAGCAGCTCCAGAGTGGTACTGGGGATTGAGCTAGGTTCAGCTGCATGCAAAGCAAGCACCTCAACCCTCGTGCTATCTGTTGGCGCTTCCTTCCTTCCTTCCTTCCTTCCTTCCTTCCTTCCTTCCTTCCTTCCTTCCTTCCTTCCTTCCTTCCTTCCTTCCTTCCTTCCTTCCTTCCTTCCTTCCTTCCTTCCTTCCTTCCTCCCCTCCCTCCCTCCCTCCCCTCCCCCCTCCCTCCCTCCCTCCCTCCCTCCCTCCCCTCCCTCCCTCCCTCCCCCTTCCTTCCTTCCTTCCTTCCTTCCCTCCCCCTCCCTTCCTTCTTCCTTCTGTTTTTTTTTTTTAGGGGGCATGCCCAGCTCAGGACTCACTCCTGGCTCTGTGCTCAACATAATTCCTGGCAGCTTGTGAATCTGTATGGACTCTAGAATCAAGCCTGGATAAACCATGTGTAAGGCTCTAACATCTCAGTCACTGTACTGACCCCCTGCTTCTTTTGTTTTATGAACTCAAATTTTACACAATGTGTCACTTTACTCTTTTGAATTCCCTGACCTAGAAACCTTCTCTCTACTCCCAGCACTCTAGTGATTATTTATTTTATGTTTGGTTTTGTAAGGGGAGGATCTCCTATTCCATATTGGTTGGTCTAGAACTCTGTTGAGGGTAACTAACTGTTCTCCTGGTGGTCAGGAGGTAAAGGGGCAGCGCAGCAAATGATATGCTGGGTGAGGTGAGGAAGGTGTGTTTTCTCATATTCTGGGAGAGCAGTATAACAGCAGCGGACAAAGATTCAATGACTTCTTTCACCAACAGCTCCACTGAGAGGCATTAGTGACACATTAGTGTTTTACTTTCCTGGTTTAGTCACTTGGGAATTCTGCAGCCTTGGAATTATTTTTCTTATTTGACTTCTTTAAATATTGGGTGGAAACCAAACAGAAACCTAGTGGGGGCATGTTTCATACGTTTCTGTGCGCACTGCACATTTCATACTCATCTGCTTGGATTCTTGAATCTGTGCAAGTCTTCCACTCTCTATAACCCTGGGATAGCCCTGTTGATTTTAGTAGATTTAGAGTAAATTTAAAATTATGGACCTCATCCCCATAGCCTGATGGAATGGTTTGAGGCTTTTTATATTCCTGGAGCAAGCAGATGCCCTTGGGCTCTACTAGCATGAGACAGGACATATGGAGATGTTATTGGTGTCTGCTTGAACAAATCCATGATGAATGGGAAGACAGTGATAGAGTGATAGAGTGATACAGTAAATCTTAAAGTTCTCAAATTTCTTAATTCAGAATTGAATTTTAATTTCGTTTATTAAAAAGATTCATATGTAGGGGCCGGAGCGGTAGCCCAGCGGTAGGGCGTTTGCCTTTGCACGCGGCCAGCTGTGCTGGCCTGGATTTGATTCCCAGCATCCCATATGGTCTCCCGAGCACCGCCAGGAGTAATTCCTGAGTGCATAGCCAGGAGTAACTGCCTGAGCGTCGCCGGTGTGTGACCCCCAAAAAAAAAGATTCATATGTATTCATAGCATTTTTTTAAAAAAGAGCAGGCGTGTTAGAGGTATAGGTAGGAATATGAAGCAGTTCTTAAAATTGGTATTTGTTGCATTTTATTGAATCTCAGATATTACTAAATTTCAGCTTTCGCTATGATTTCATAAATCTCATACACACACAAAAAGTGTTTACTAAAAAATCAAAGTATGAAAATCTGCATTTTAATTTTAGAGACATTTAAATGTAAAAAAGAGTTCATCATAGAATCAGTAAGATACACATTACTCTAAATATATGCAACAAAGAATATTTCTTATAGATATTGCACTTTTATTATTAGTTTGTTGGTACTTAGCTTAATGCAATAATACTCAATGTGGTTTTGAAATTTATGTTCTTATTGTTTTGTAAATTCTGAGCTACAGCAAATCTGCTTGTCTATTGATTTTAATTTTTATTGATTTTTATTGTTTGTTTTATATTTATTTTCATTTTTATTGCTCTAGTTTTACTTCATCTCTTAAATACCTTATTTAAAATAATTCTGGTTGGATAAATAATTCTGGTTGCTAAATATATATCTGTTTACTCTGTTTATATTATCTCATCTTACGCCTCCTTAAAATGAAGAAATTAGTTTTAATTTCATTGGTGTTCTTGAAATTGCCTTTTAAGTTTCTTTCTAGAAGAAAAATCGTGAAAGATAAGACCAGTCAAAAAATAAATAATATAAAGAACAAATAACATTAGAATTTTTTTTTTTCCATTTTGGTTCACACCTGGCAATGCTCGGGGGTTTCTCCTGGCTCTGCACTCAGGAATTACTCCTGGTGGTGCTCAAGGGACCATATGGGATGTCGGGATCGAACCCAGGCCGGCACAGGCTGGCTCTGTGCAAGGCAAACACCCTACCGCTTGGGTTATCGCTCCAGCCCCGACATTAGAATTTTTTATGAGAATGCAACAATTGTTTGTCTTAGCAGGTTGAAGAAGAAAAATGTTTCATAGATGATTAGAAATTATAAAAAATTATTTATTGGGGCCGGAGCGATAGTCCTGCAGGTAGGGTGTTTGCCTTGCACGTGGGGGGCCCATGCCGACCCGGGTTTGATCCCCGTCATCCCATATGGTCCCCTCGAACACTGCCAGGAGTAATTCCTGAGTGCAGAGCCAGGTTAAACCCTGAGCATTGCCGGGTGTGACCCAAAAAAAAGCAAAAAAAAAAAAAATTTATTCCTGATGAAAAGAAAATTCAAATGGATGGTGGATTCTTGAAGTTGTTCTAAATAGCTCAAACTAAAAGACAATTGATGACTGAGGATAGGAACATTCCTCTTAAGATCAGAAACACAAAGATATTCACTAATCTCATATTATTTACTGTTGTTTATTATGCTAGTCAATTTAAATACATAAAAGAATGAACTAATAATACATACATATAAGAAGAGGCGTGAGGCGCCCGGGAGGCATGGCGGGTTCTAGCCTTGGCCTGCCACCCCAGCTGAGCCTCACAACAAACCAGACCACCCTCCCCTACTCATAGGGCCTGCCATTTTCCACATCTGGACTTCCCTCTTGTCACAAGTCCACCCAGTAGACCAGACTATCACAGCCCGGATCATCGACAGCCACCCTGCAGCAGTTTTTTTTTTTTCAATCCGGCCCAGGTATGCTGAACCAGAGACTCTTAGACATGGGGCAAAGCTGATACTTGCTCTCCCTGTGCCCAGCTGCTCGTGAGGCGCCCGGGAGGCATGGCAGGTTCTAGCCCTGGCCTGCCACCCCAGCTGAGCCTCACAACAAACCAGACCACCCTCCCCTACTCATGGGGCCTGCCATTTTCCACATCCGACTTCCCTCTCGCCACAACTCCACCCAGCAGACCAGACTATCACTCCCCGCTAGCGCGCCGCTAGCAGCCAGCAGTTTATCAATAAATGCTTTATTTAGAGGTGACTACAACAGTATGCCACCCGCACGGCAAGCCTGGCAAGCTGCTCGTGTAGTATTTGATATGCCAAATACCAGTAACATTTATATTAGGTCATTCCCGTGACCTAATATAATTGTTTGAGGCTCTTTATGTTCCTGGAGCGGGCGGATGCCTTTGGGTTCTACTAGCATGAGACGGGACATATGGAGATATTACTGCTGCCCGCTCTAGCAAATAGATGATTAACAGGAAGATAGTGATAGTGATAAGAAGAAAGGACATATGATATAATTGTGTATAGAGGCTAAAGATTTGTCTTGCATGTAGCTGAGTGAGGTTTAATCCCTGACACCAAATACGGTCCATTTCCAGAAATGATCCCGAGCACAGAGCAAGCCCTGAGAACAGCAGAGTGTAGCCCCCAAACCAAACAAGCAACAACAACCCTGGACTGAAAAGGATTCCCAAATGTAGAGCCTATGAATGAATGAAGGAGTCCTGTCATAATTTATTCAGGTTCTAAAATTGAAGTTAACAATGAATGCACCAGATATACAGGAATTAAACTACAATCTCTACAGAGGCACTTGTTGAAATAAGATTGAGAATTGGTATTTTCCTTTGTTTTATTTTTTGGTTTGGGACCATACTTAGTGTTGCTCAGGGCCTACTCTTGCCTCTGTGTTCAGGAATCATTCCTGGTGGGTCTCAGGACTGTATCTGGGGCTGGGAATAAAATCCAAGTCAGCTGTGTTCAGGCAAATGCCTTTACCTCTGTAACATCACTGGCACAGAAATGGGTATGGTAAAGATATAAATAAGCAAAGTCACTACTTAGGCAAAGGCTAGGAAATGAATCTATGAAAGGTAACACCTTAGTATGTGTATTATCTTTAGATAACACCTTAGATAAGACCTTATGTATGTGTGTGTAGAACTTACATATGTATGTGTAAAGTTTACTTTTTAAAAGAATACCTCAGTGATACTTGGACTGTATGTAGGCAGAAATGCTCAGACCCAACAGTGTGGACTTTATGGTTCAGTGTTTGACTCAGTGGTGCGAAGGACCACCAGAGCCACACCAGGGTGCTGAGTCAAAGTATGCAGTACCTGGGATCGTACTCAGGGCCTTACACATTCTAGGCATATGCATTTCCAGCCTAAATTGGTGTCCTAAGTGAAAAAAAAAAAAGTCCTGAATGGGGAGAGAGCTCTGCTCCCTGTCTGCCTGTGGCTTTCTACTGTTCTAGTGAAACTTTCAGCTTCTGCCTGACCCATCAGATCTTGCCTGTTTAAGGTTCCATTTCCTTTGAGTTTCCCCAGTGGCTGCATCAAGTGTCTGATAAACTAGCTTGAACTTAAGGAGATTGAGAATATGGCGGAATGGTCAACACTTTGGGTGCCTTCTGGAGATGTCGTGTTTCACTTGAGAGGAGTAATTCTAATTCTGAGTGTTCAGTGTCTGGCAAATTGCAGTGACAAAGCTTTGTGGACAGACATGAAAAGTCAACTGCCCTAATCCAAGGCACACTGTCTGAATTTTACTAATAGAGTCACATGACTCACAGACTCATGTAGAACTCTGATTTCAAATTTGTTTTTATTGCACAGTAGGATTGCCTCTGTTATGAAAGGGTAATAAAAGTACACACAGGTTGTCTTTTTTTATAGGATAAAGGACTGTCACAGTATACCAATCTGTTTGGAGGTGACAGTTGCCATTTATTTTCGTCCATCAGAAGGATCCTTGGGAAGATGACCAATGTTATCTGTACTTTATCATTAGAATCAACCAATGTTTCTGTGAAGTCATGTACTATGCTAGACAATTTGCCAGAATTTCTATACACAGAATTTTACTCTTTTCTCACACTTGCCAGATAATGAGTTGCCAAATGTGTTCTCCTTTGATGAGGATTATTGGTTTATGTGACATTTTACACATCTTGCCAGAATAACCAGGTTCTTATTTCTCTTACTAGTGCTCAAAATAGGATAAATGTATCAGGCAATCATAAGTAGGTTTATATGTTAATTTTAGATTGAGTGAATGTGTAAAACAAAATTATACATGTATTTGCAATTATTATTGAGAGATCAACCCATCCAATGATAACAAAAGCTAGACATAAGCACGGTTATATGTGTGCAAAATATGTGTTCACCGAGCCTGTCTTTGGTCAAACAAATAAAGCTGTTATTCCCCTTTTATTTTTCTTGTGGCTAGGTTTTCTTGACCTTTTCTTCCCCTTTAGCACAGAATCTGAAACCCTCTCAGTGATCTAACCCTCCCAATCACAATTTACAAAATCTATTGTAACAGTGTATGACAATAAAGAAAACACTAAGACAGCTAGAGTGACTAATTTATAGAACAATTCTTTTTTTGTTTGTTTGTTTGTTTTTTTTGCCTTTTGGGTCACACCCGGCATTGCTCAGGGCTTACTCCTGGCTCTGCACTTAGAAATTACTCCTGGCGGTGCTTGGGGACCAAATGGGATGCCAGGGATTGAACCCTGCAGGCTGTGTGCAAGGCAAATGCCCTGCCCACTGGACTATCGCTCCGGCCCATATAGAATAATTCTTGTTTTCTGTCTTGGAAGCCTCTCTGGCCTCTGAAGCTTAGGAAGTGGTGAGCCCAGATGTAGGTAGGGGCCTATTCTGGTGGCCCTCAAACCTCCTGGCCATTTTAGGTGGAAAGTCTCCTCATACAATAGGTTCTTTGCACCCACAGCTATGACCTTATTTGAATTAAGGAGGTTGTTGGGATTACCTTGGCCGCGTGTTCATGAAAAATCTTCAAAACCTGAATGGCAAAAGTATTTGAAAAGTTCAGACTTTTCAAATACTTTTGCCATTCAGGAAAGATCAGTATGCAAATTACATAAATCTTTGCTCCCCGAAGTAGGTTTAAGATAATTCCGGGGCCTGAGAGGAAGCATGGGCTAGCAGTGAACACGTATTTTGTTATAATAGGTATTAAAACCACATTTTTGTACCTGTTTCTTAAATAAACCAACAGTACAATGGATTATTTTTAATATTGAAATAAATATGTCCATTGCACATATTTCTCTATAAGACCAGCACAATTAGACCAGCCCTCATCTGGACAAGGAATTGTCATTGGGCTCACATTTGACGTTTTTTTTCCTTTTTGGGTCACACTCTGTATTGCTCAGGGTTACTCCTGGCTCTTTGCTCAGGAATTACAACTGGCTGTGTTTGGGGGATCGTATGGGATGCTGGAGATTGAACCCGGGTTGGCCAGGTGTAAGGCAACCACCCTACCTGTTGTGTTATTGCTCTGGCACCTCACATTTGACTTTTTTTATACCCAAGGAGAAGAACAAACTATGACTGAGCTCTACAAACTAATATTATAAAATATAAATGGGACATCTATCATTTTTTTTTTTTTTTGCTTTTTGGGTCACACCCGGCAATGTTCAGGGGTTTCTCCTGGCTCGGCGCTCAGGAATTACTCCTGGTGGTGCTCGGGGACGATATGGGATGACGGGATTGAACCCAGGCTGGCATGGGCCGGCCGTGCAAGGCAAACACCCTACCTGCTGGGCTATCACTCTGGCCCCTGACATCTATCAATTTATAAAGCCATTTAGTATGTTACAAACCTGATACTTTACGAGTAATTACCAGCATTACCATTGATAATTATAAATATTGTGGTCTGAGATAATAGTGCCTCAGGTCAGTAACACTTACAGTCACTTCTTTTGCCTTCAGTCATGGAGTCCTAAATCCTTTTGTATCTTCATAGATTAAAAATCTAGAGAGGAAGGGACCGGAGTGATAGCTCAGCGGGTAGGGCGTTTGCCTTGCACGCGGCTGGCCCATGCCAGCCCGGAGTTCGATCCCTGGCATCCCATATGGTTCCCCGAGCACCGCCAGGAGTGATTCCTGAGTGCAGAGCCAGGAGAAACCCCTGTGCATTGCTGGGTGTGACCCAAAAAGCAAAAAAAAAAAAAAAAAAATCTAGAGAGGAAGTTTTATCATATTATCTGAAAATGGGTTATGGCATCTGATAAAAGAATGATTTTAGAAAACAAATTTTACTCCAGATTCTGAAAAACCATGATAATAATGCTTAGTACTTATTTATCTTGTTGACTTACTATGACCAGTCATTTTCTGGAGTCAGTATACCTCTGAGTCCACAAAAATGTTACTGGAAGGGCCTGAGCCATAGTCCAGTGGGTAGAGCGTTTGCCTTGCATACAGCCAGCCCATGCCTGCCCGGGTTCGATTCCCGGCATCCCATGTGGTCCCCCCGAGCACTGCCAGGAGTAATTCCTGAGTGTAGAGCCAGGAGAAACCCCTGAGCATTGCCGGGTGTGAACCCCCAAAGAAGTTACTGGAAGATAGGAAACTAAGACCAAAGCTATATCTATTGAAGAGTGAATTCTTATGTGAAGTTCTTTGTCATTGTTTTTAATTCCCAGGCAATTTTGTACCTTTGTGGTCTCATTGGCAGATTCACAATTTCAATACAAAATAACCCCCTGATACTTAGAATAGCCAATATTTTGATCAGCATTTGTTTATGTACTTTGATCAGTATTTATTCAGTATTTGCTGTTACTTAGCATAGTGTAAGCTGCTGAAACAAAGAGTTCACTCAGAGAACTAAATTAAATAAAAGTGATTTCTCTTGCCTGCAAAATCCAGAGTTAAGCCTCCAGGGCTTAACTGTCAGTAAACATCATCTATCTCTGGACCCAATTTGGCTTCTCCATTTGTTTTCATTTTCAGATAGAAGAATAGGGGAAATAAAAGCAAGGGCAGTACCTAGAAATGGAGACATCAGCATTTCTATTGGCCTCCTGTTAAGTGAAACTTACTCATCAGTGCACATCTTGCTGTAGCAGAAGCTAGTCAAGTTGTTCCTCTAAAGAAGCATTTGCCACCAAAGCGTGAGCAAGATTGTTGCTTATGACTAATTGAAAGGGGAAAAGGATGCATTTTTGGGAACAATAGGTACTCTCTGATATTCATTAAATCTCCTTTAGGGAGGAAAGTGGGCTCACTATATTGTCAAGAATTAATTTTTTGGAATACATAAGCCCATTAAAAATTAAAATGGTCATTTTTTTATTTTCCAAGGTTATTTATTCTAGGATGATTAAGTTTCAGAAAAGAAAGATATTTATAACTAGATTTAAGCGTGTACCTTTTACTTGAGGAACTTTCAAAGATTTGTAGACACATCTATTTGTGATCTTTGAGTAAACCTTGCTTATCACCTGCACAGTTTCAAATAAGTTTTCTGGATCCAAGCACTAGAGCACTAAATAACTTTATTATTTTAATTGCCTTTATTAATTGAAGGTCACAAAGTTCATCAGATTAAATGGTTGTTTTCTTTGTATGTGATACTTAACTATTAGGTAAATTAATGCAAGAAACTATTTCCATCTTAAAAACTAGATTATATAAGGAATCGATTAATTTGAGTAGATCATAACTGCTTATGAAATCATAATCATTCAAGTAATTTTATCTATTTTTGTTTGCTTTGTAATTAATGATGCACAAATGCCTATGCAGACCCTGAAAACAAGGAGCAGTTTAAGCTGCATTCACTGTCTCTTTTATATATAAAGATATGTATCCAGAGAAAGTTTCTTGTAAGCTTGAGGTTACAAGAAGAGCACTGATGTTCCAGTTTCAAGATGTTAGTCATATATTGGTTTCCATAGGAATTCATCTCAGTTTGATGTAGCAGTTTTGAGAACTGCAATTCAGTTGATCCCAATCATATCTAGCATTTATAAAAGTTACCTTTACAGAAAACTGGAAGAAATATCTACAGTTTTCCTGCAAAGCCATCATCTATCACTTTTGCCCAACAAAGGGTTATTGCCTTGGATGTGCTAAATCTCAGGATAGACAAATAATATTTGTCCATTTGCAATAGAGAAATTATCAGCTTCTGTGTGTTGGAGTACTTCAGACCAGAAGTACTCCAAGACAGAGAAAAGTTATTTCAGGTCGGAAGTTCTAAGAACACAGAAACTAGGAAACACATGCTGTCCTGGGCAACATCTCATCCTGTGACACAGAATTGTGACGTAGGTGGACCCCATGGGAGGCTTATGTGAGGCGGGAAGGGGAGAGAGATGGTCGCTTTCTCCCCAGCCGCCTCGGCCACCCGGGACCTGCTGGGCAGGCTAAGACTGATAAAGTCTGCCACAAGCCCCTGCATGCGTGGGCCTGAGCCCCACCAGCACCACGAAAGTGGTGCTCAAGCCACACCTGATGTTCGCTTGATCTCTAGGCACAGGAGTTGATCCCCATCCCCCTAGATTTCTCTGGGAGCCACAGACTCTGCTGGAGCGAGGAAAAAATACTTTCCTTTGCAGTAAAGGAAAGTCACTCCTAGGCCTTACCCAGGGTTTCCTCAGTGTTCTTGTATTCCTCCAAAAAAAAAAAAAAAAAAAAGAATTTTCAGGAGTTGATTAACAGTGAAGTAAGACATATTTTATTGTGGAGGTTTTAGGACGTGGAAGGAGGAGAGAGAGAGAGAGAGAGAGAGAGAGAGAGAGAGAGAGAGAGAGAGAGAGAGAGAGAGAGAGAGAGAGAGAGAGAGAGAGAGAGAGAGAGAGAGAGAGAGAACACATCTCAAGAGGGGAGATGTGTGCTGCTCCAGAGGCAGAGAGTGAGCCCAGACTGATTTCGAAAAGGGGCTTTTATCCCTTTGGGTTGGAATGCTCTGGAATCTTCTGCTGGGACATCAAAGGTTGATGGGAGCCTAAGGGCTGTGTGGAAGAAGGTGGATCCAGCTTCCTTAGGGTCTATTGCTGATTAATGGGTTCTATCAAGTCTTCATTCCTGGTCCCA
The DNA here is from genome assembly GCA_021461705.1 of Cryptotis parvus. Taxonomy (NCBI): domain Eukaryota; kingdom Metazoa; phylum Chordata; class Mammalia; order Eulipotyphla; family Soricidae; genus Cryptotis; species Cryptotis parvus. The sequence goes on along the minus strand of JAJIBD010022813.1, from coordinate 35,840 downwards.
AAAGGTGACAGCCTAAAGGCGACAGTTCATTGCCATGCAGGCCCCCTGTCTGCCTGCCTACATCAATTGGACTGAGAATCCAGAAGTAATGGAAACTGGGTCCTCACTTGGAGAGAAGATGGTAGAGGATACACCACATTGTTCTTATCAGAAGTGACTTACCTAGAAAAAGGATCACCGCATCACTGAAGAGGAGAAATACTCCAGGATAGCACTTCTCAGCTGGGAGCCACATGGCCCTGTGTAGATGCCAAGATATTCCAAAGGGGCCATGCGTGAAAACTGCATAAATGGGAGGCCATAGCAGGCCAGGGGACCAACTTTTTCAATGTGGGGCCACCAGCTGAGGAACAAAACAAGATGAGAAGACAGCCACAGTAGCAGAAGATTGAGAACTAGTGCTTGAGAACAATGTTTGCATGTGACTAATTTTGAGAGTTGAGCCAGCTGGCTTTGTCATACAGAATCTTGCGTGGTAGTTTGGAGTAGATGCTCTCTCAGATTATGGAAACCGAGTCCTAGAAGGTTGCTTTGTTTAAAAGGTGAAAGATTTATGTGCGCTGAAGAGAAACAAGAGTCTGGGTTGCTCTGTTTAAATGCATGCTTTAGGATGGGCACTGAGAAGGGTCCTGTTCATGGTCTTTGAAACATCTTGAGGAGGGGCCGGAGTGATAGTCCAGCAGGTAGGGCGTTTGCCTTGCACATGGCCGACCTGGCTTTGATCCCCGGCATCCCATATGGTTCCCTGAGTACCGCCAGGAGTAATTCCCTGCGTTCAGAGCCAGGAGTAACCCCTGATCATTGCCAGGTGTGACCAAAAAAGCAAAAAAAAATAATAATAATAAATAGATAAAAATAAAAAAATAAATATCTTAAGGAGCGAAAGCCACAGGAAGCAAGGGAGTCTTTGGTGAAGGAAGTGAGTGTCTGAGAAGAAAGTTCAAGTCTGTGTGGATTCAGACTTGAGTGGAGGGGAATGAGTGCTCAGTATCCGAGACCACCAGACTATAAAGGTTCGTTTGAACTTTCGAAAGTTCAGAGACTGGGAGAATTCCAGTCTCCTTGTTTCCGGGTGCTTGTCCAGCTCTCAGTTTTTATCCTTGGTAAATGAGAGCCTACCTAATACCGAGCATCCTGCCCACACGGCGGAGCCTGGCAAGCTACCTGTGTCATACTTAATATGCCAAAACAGTAACAATTATAGACCTAATTCCCATGACCTGAATGAATGGTTTGAGGCTCTTCATGTTCCTGGAGCGAGCAGATGCCCTTGAACACACTAGCACGTGACAGGATGTATGGAGATGTTACTGGTGCCTGCTCAAGGAAATCATTGAACAATGGGAAGACAAGTGACACAAGTGAAACATTTGTTGGCAGCAGTGGTAGTGAGAGGTGGTTACAGAAAGGGTAAAAATAGTGATTAGAGTATAAGAAAGAGGAAGTAACAATAGGAGCGTTCATATTCGTCAGAAAGTTCTGGTGAGTTGAGACTCTCCTCTCAGTGCCGCTGCCTGAGTTCCCTTTCATGGAAAATGCTAGTAAATACGCTCATGTCTACTCCCCAGGCCAGGAGGCAGAAGCTTAGACATTGGCGCTAACACTCCACCTCACTCCCATCCCATTGGTGCTGCTTCCTCTGGAAACCTCCAGTTACTTAGTCACCTGCTGTCATAGGTCTTCTGGTCATCTTCATTTCTTGCCTGCCTCATTGTAGCTGACCTCCTGATCCATGGTGACTGCCACCCTAGTTTCTCCTCTCCACAACTGAGTGTTTCTAGGATGTGAATCTGACCCGGGATGTGACTCCATAAGAAATGGCTTCCATCATCTTTAATCATCAGGGAGATGCAAATCAAAACAACAATGAGGTACCATCTCACATCACAGAGACTGGCACACATCCAAAACAGCAAGAACAACCGGTGCTGGCGTGGATGTGGGGAAAAAGGGACTCTGATCCACTGTTGGTGGGAGTGCCGACTGGTCCAGCCCTTTTGGAAAACAATATGGGCATTCCTCCGAAAACTAGATATTGAGCTCCCATTTGATCCAGCAATAGCACTCCTGAGAATATACCTGAGAGACCGAAAAACGGCATAGCAGAAACACTATCTGTACTTCTTTATTCATCTCTGCGCTATTCACTATAGCTAGAATCTGGAAACAACCTAAATGCCTGAGAACAGAGGACTGGCTAAAGAAACTGTGGTTCATCTACTATGCGGCTGTCAGAAAAGATGAAATTATGAAATTTACCTGCAAATGGATGGACATGGAGACTGTCATGCTGAGTGAAATTAGTCAGAAGGAAAAGGACAGATATAGAATGACTGCATTCATTAATACGACATAAATAGATACCAGTGTTTTACTAAATGTGGGAAATGGTAATGGCACATTAAAACTCACCATTGAATTTACACAAAGAGACTTAAGTGATAAACTCTAAATACCTGCAGGGCTAGCCACAATGTGTAAAATAAGAGGGAGAGAGATGCAGAGACAGAGAGAGAGACAGAGAGAGAAAGAGAGGAAATTGGGGTACCTGCTATTAAGGCAGCATGGGGGTGGGCGGGAGGGGTGGGGTACATTGGTGGTGGAAATGGGGCACTGGTGGAGGGATGGGTGCTGGTATACTGTATTACCAAGAACCAATTATGAACACCTTTGTAATTGTATGTTTCACTGTGGTATAATAAAAAATTAAAAAAAAGAAATGGCTTCCAGGATTTGGGTCCTTACAATGCATGAGACCTGTCACACCGACAAGGCAAATAAATAGTGAAAATCCAAACATGTCATTTACTTTTGAGCTTAAAATCTTCTCCAGTGGCCTCTGCTAGTCATCCAGCTGGAGCCTGCGCTGCTGAATACCACCTGAAAGCCTCGCTCTGCGGCTTCATTACCTCCTGTCTCCTCCCATCAAGCCGTCTCGTCTTCTGCTTAGTGGCCTCAACAGAATTGCTTGTAGTTGGCTCCTGGGGCTGCTCCCTAACAGACTGTATGCAGTGTGTGGGCGAAGAGGACTGGATTCTGGGAATGCAGCATCCTTTGATGCTCAGGAGCTCCGAATTCTGGAGGATGCTGAGGATTTCCCCAGAAAGTTTGACTGCCTCCAGGTTACTTTGTGTATTTTTCCTGATGCTTTGCAAAGGGTCTTCTGCCTTTTTTGTGGCATGAACACATTCCTCCCTCGGGCTGCGGTGAGTGTTCTTCTCTCTCCCTGGCAACCTTGCCTCTTTCATCTCTGGTCTCATTGGTCTGCAGCGGCTCTATTCCTTCTCTGCCCCCAAGCAGCCGCATCTTCAGAAGAGCGGCGGCTTTGTGACTGACCATCGACTGCTCTGCCCATGTCAAGTGGCATTTTTTTTTGTTTCAAGTGGCAGTGAAAGCAGAGAGCTGGTGACTCACACAGTGAACCCAAGATGCCGCACTGCAGTTACTCTGGCAAGCCCCTCTATTAAACATTTTTAACGACTACCAAAGCGCAAGACATTTTAAAATCGGGCTCTTTATGAAGACTAATATTGCTGTCAGAAGACTACTTCATGTAGACCCGAGGGGACCTTAACTGCAGCAGAAGCTTCCTCATTTAAACCATGAAGGTTAAACAATAAAAACTAATTTTCTATTCCCAGCATAGCCATCACCCTGCCAGGAAAGCATCACTCTGCTTTTGGAACACAAGGGCGCACGATTCCTCAGCCCTTTGGCGCTTGAGTACATGCTCTCCTTGCCAAAGTGTCTCTTCCAATCAGCAGACTTGGGGCGGGGCAGAAATGAGACCCCTGTGATTGGACTCAGGGGCAGGAGCCAGGGAGAGAGGACAGTGCCCATTACGGTCAAGTTCCTTAGGGAGAATTTTCAGTGTATGATGGCAGAGGCTGATTGGAAGAGTCAGAGTATGATGCTTCATTGGAAAGTGGGAGAGGAAGGCTCCATGCTGAGAGGACTTCGGGTTTGGAAAGCCTTTTCCAAATCAGTAGTTTGTATTACAAACTAAAACACTGGGGAGACCAGAATGTAAGGTCCCACATTTGACTTGGAGTGGCTCTTAGGTTCAACATTAGTGGGACTGCATCCTGCCCACTCTCCCCTCACCTCTCCCCCCCCACCTCATGGTGGGGGGCTGCTGACCACCCGTGCCCTAGTTGGGAGGGGAAGAAGCAGCCCCCAGATCCTCCTCAGAACTGTCCTCTCCTTTTCTAGTATCATGTATGACTCTGTTTCCTGAAACCTCCAAACTCCACACCATCTGTAACTGGATATAGGTGGCACCACAATCCATTGATCCTGCCATTAAGGTTTATTGCTCTGAGATGTCTTTGAACTTTGAGACATTGACTCTTCTTAAGAAACTAGTTGAGCTCTGTTCCAATCAGGTTCATAGAAGATATTTTCTGATGTCCCAGGGATAAGGAGGTGCTGATTTTAGGAAAGGGAAATTAGAAGCTGAAATTTCTGTTGTAGGACCTGCGTAATGCCAGGAGTCTCTTTCTGTGTCTTGAAAACCAAGAATCACTCTGGAAGAAATTCCTTGCAATGAGACATGAGCTGTGAGGAGCATGAAATCCTCTTAGTGGGAACTGTGTACAACTCTACATGTACAACAGGGCAAAATCCTTGTGGGAGAACTGTCTCTGGGTAGTTCGTGTAGCTGGAAACAATGAAGAGGTCCCAGAGTATTCTTGAGGAGTGTGGGAATTTAGGGTACAGGAGAGTATATATCAGAGAGAGAGAGAGAGAGAGAGAGAGAGAGAGAGAGAGAGAGAGAGAGAGAGAGAGAGAGAGAGGGTGGTGTCTGATCTGTCAAGCAGGTCTTATAGAGTCAGTTAGGATATGTAGATTTGATCTTGAATTCTAAGGACAGCTTTCAGAGAAGTTATTTGCTCCCATAAGTACTTGAAAGCATCACTCTTCAAACATGGGTTCATGGGCTGGTGCTGGCCTGCTACTATAGAAAGGCTGGAAACTACTGGTCTGCTGCTGAGGTTGTAACTGTAGTCTGTGGACTGCTGTGCAAGTGTAGAAAGGTTGAAGGACAGTGCTTTAGGATCTTCAGTCTAACAGCACTTTATCCTTTTCAGGAGAGGAGGTAGTGGACTATTATTGAAATCCTAATGAGAAAAGATGAAAGCCTGGAGGCAGCCTTCGGTTGTCTCCTTAGGCTGGAGAGGAGGGGATGGATTTCTGAGTTATTTACTAGGTAAGAGGCTGCAGGACTTCTCAGTAGGAATAGGAAATTGGCCATTCATTTTCAGAAACAACCCATGTGTGGCATTCATGTGCTAACTTGGCTGATGAATACACTATTCTTGTAACTAGGTTGGAGAAGAATTACTTGAAGGGTATCATTAAGATGTTAAAAAGAATGCATTACATATGTTAACAAGTGTGTGAACCCGGTATTATATCTGGGAAAGGGGTGTTAAATCCTTGTTCAACCAGCCAGATGTCCCTGCAGCTGCTGTGGAGGGAGGCAGCCACCTGAGACCCGACTAGGAGCTGGTGCCAACAGTTTCTGAGCATCTGGTTGTACAAATTGCCTCTTCCCTGCTCTGATTGACAGGTACCACATGGATCACACAATTCATATCGCAGTGCACTCATGAAATATTTCCAGTTGATAAGCCCAGACTCTAGCAATGTGACCTTTTTAGGAAAACTTTACAGCTGGGAAGGTCCTCAATGGGAACTTATATCTATATTATTTTGCGAGGCAGAGGAACATTGCAATCAAACAAAATTAAAACCAATTTACGAACTACCCTCTTGAGCCGGACGGTTATCAAGGTCTTGTTTGGGGTATTTGCCCAGCCCAGTGTGCAAAGTTGGGTTTATTTTGCTGTGAGTATTTAAAGTACCTGGGAGCAAATTTACCACAACTTTTCCCGAAACCAATTGAAAGTCCTCCTGGGTGTTTATAGTTAATCTTACACTGTACAGGTTCTCCTAAGTGACCCCAACTTGCAGGACTGAACCAGCACTGAGGTATCTCCTCTCTTCCCTTTGGCAAAAGCTCCAGAAACACGTGAAAAGATGGTTAAGAATCCCAGCCAAAAGGGACTGCATACCCCTCTGGTATACCGGGGGAATTGTGCTTTTTAGGGAAGTTGAGCTTGATGTAGGTGGGCTCCCCAAGGGTGGCTTAAGTGAGGAGAGAGGAGAGAGACGGTCATTTTCTCCCAGTCCACCTCTAGTGCCCAATGGACCCTGGGAAAGCTAGGCCTCACCCAGGATTTTCCAGGTTCTTGTCTTTGCCTCTCTGAAGAATAATTTCAGGAGGAGACGAGCAGAGAAGTAAAACAGATTTTGTTATGGAGGTTTTTGATAAACCTCCAGGGGGAAAGAGGGAAAGAGAGAGAGAGAGAGTGAGAAAGAGAGAGAGAGCGCACACATCTCAAAAGGGAAGATGTGGTCACTACATGTGTTTGGCCACATGGGCTCAAGTAGCACATGGGCCCTGGTAGCAAATACCCACCCTTCATTTGTTCAAGATGGTCATTTTTGGGGGGTGGGGGTCATACCTGGCAATGCTCAGGGGTTATTCCTGGCTCTTCACTCAGGAATTACTCCTGGCGGTGCTCGGGTGACCATATGGGATGCCTGGGATTGAACCTGAGTTGGCCTGGTGCAAGGCAAACACTCTACCCGGTGTGCTATTGCTCGGCCCCCAAGATGGTTTTTATAGGTTTTTTTTTTTTTTTTTTACCAAGCTGCTCCCACATGGGGCTTCTACCTAGGTTACAGTCCTTTGCTAGGGCACTTGCCAAAGAGGCTAGAGTTGGGAGTGGGCTGCGTCATGTCATTTAGGGCTAATCGGATTAAGGGGGCTGGGCAGAGAAGGTTGATCCAGATTCCTCAGGGTCTACTGTTGATGAAGGTCTTATCAGGTCTTGGTTCCTGATTCCAAAAGGTCTGGACAGCCTGAGCACTAAAGTCATAACCTTGGGGGCCCTCCCCTGTCCACCTGCTGTCATCAAGATCAGAAATTGAAAGGAAGCAGGGACTTTTCAGAGTAAGAGGGATCAAACCCGATCTTTTACCAGTTGTGAAGTGTCTCTGTCTCTCTTTATTAGGCTTTGAAGTGGGGTCCCTCTCTCCCCCACAGTCTGCAAAGCCTGGCTGTTATCCTGTGCGTGTAGATGCTGAGCAACGTCCACTAGATGGCAGTATGTCAAAAGCTTTCTTTTCATTGACCGCAATCTGGTTGCCCACTGGCATTCAGGTTTTTTTTTTTGGTTCCATTTCAAAGGGTTAAATAAACGAAGCTTTTATAATTTAGGCAGAAATTATGCTTATCTAAAAAATGCATACATTTGCTGAGAAGTCTGCTTATTATAGCGTGACATGATAAATTCATTCACGTCAATTTTCATGACAACTTATTGGTGATCTTCCTGTTTGTTATGGGTCATTTATAGAAACCAGGACGATTCTTTTTGTCCCTTCCATGTAACAGATGCTAAACATGCTGTTTTCTGAGAAGGCAGATTGCCGATCCTCCTGGAAAGCAGGATGCTGGATTCCCTTTAATGGCTGTTGGCCCAGGTGTTGCAGGTGGACCCCAAGGGTGATTTATGTGAGGCCGGAAGGGGGAGAGAGATGGTCGCTTTCTCTCCAGCCGTCTCTGCCACCCAGGATCTGCTGGGCAGGCTTAGGACTGATAAATTCTGTGATGAGCCCCTGCATGGCGTGGGCCTGAGCCCCACCAGCCCCACGAGGTGGCCGTCAAGCCACACCTGATGCCCACTTGATCTCTAGACACGGGAGTTGATCCCCACCACCCGAGGTTTCTCGGGTAGCCACGGACTCAGGCTGGAGCGAGGAATTGCTCTTTGCAGGAAAGGAAAGTCAGTCCTAGGCCTTAACCAGGGCTGCCTTAGAGTTCTTGTCTTCCTCGCAGAAAAAGAATTTTCAGGAGTCGACAAGCAGTGAAGTAAAATAGATTTTATTGAGGAGGTTTTAGGAGAGGGGGGGGGGGGGAGAGAAACTAAGAGAGAGAGAGTACACATCTCAAGAGGGGAGATGTGGGCAACACACGTGCTTAGGCACCACATGTGCTCGGCCACATGGGCTCAGGCAGCATATGTGTCCATGCAGCATGTGCACACAGGCAACATGTGTGCCCAGGCAGCATGTGCGTGCTGTCCTTTGGCCAGGACAGCTTTTATAGATTTCTCCCCAAGTTACTCCCACATGGGGCTTTAACCTCGGTTGCTAGGGCTGTTGCCAAGGGGAGTAGACTTTGGGAGTGGTCTTCTTTGACTGGAATTTTTTGGAGTTTTCTGTGAGCTGGGTTCTGGGCGGAAGGCTGATTTATTTTCCCTCAGTTCCCCCCGCCCCCGCCCCCCACCCCCTCCCCCGTCTGCCTGCCTACAACACAGGGAAGATTGTAGAGAAAGAAGTTTCTTTATCCCTAGACTACTGTCCCCAGCTTCTGCTAACTTATTTGCTGGGAATGTGTGTGTGTGTGTGTGTGTGTGTGTGTGTGTGTGTGTGTGTGTGTGTGTGTGTGTGTGTGTGTGAGAACTGCCTACATGTTTATGCAAATTCGGATATTCTGATAGTGTAGGTGATGTAGGTGGGCCTCACGGGTGGCTTATGTGAGGCAGGAAGAAAGAGAGATGGTCACTTTCTCCCCAGCGGCCTCTGCTGCCTGGGACCCACTGGGCAGATTAAGGACTTGAAAGAGTTGGCCACCTGATGAGGTGACTGACTGGGAGCTTCGGACGCCGCACCTATCAAGGAAAACTCTGAGAGACCGGGTCCTATGCAAAAGCAAGGGTTTTATTAATAAGAGAGGTATACTCGGGCCCATAGCATGACCCCAAGTGGTCAGTGGCTAAGAGCCCCGAGCCCTTCCAGGGAGGATCTTTTAAGAGATAGTTCCCGCTGCTACAGAAAAGCCCGCGCATAACCATCCAATAGATTTAAAATATTATATCAAGGTCTGCGCGAGGCAGCCAATCACTTTGTACCAAGTAACCATCTCCCACCAATCAGTTCATTCTTAATACTTCTTTCTATATTTGGTGCAGCCAGATACACGCGTGGGATCATGGGTCAGCAACGGCTATGCGTGCGTGCAGGAATGCAATCCAGGCAATTCAGGCCAGATAGTAGATTCTGGGTGGGGGTCTCATAACCTCTAACAGGAATTTGTTCTGGGCCTTTTGTAGATAACAAAAAGGTTACTTCAAGATGAAAAGGACACTCAGGCCCTAAATTGGTAACTTTCCATGAGTAGGCCTGCCCTGGTTGGGAAAGGGGGTTTCTGCCTTCTTTCAGACTGATAAAAAGCAAGTCAGTTTTAGACCTTACCCAGGGTTTCCTCAGGGTTCTTGTCTTCCCTTGCAGAAAAAGAGTTTTCATGAGTAGAAGAGCAGTGAACTAGAACAGACTTTATTATGGAGGTTTTAGGAAGGGGAAGGAGGAGGGAAAGTGAGAGAGCCAGTACACATCTCAAGAAGGGAGATGTGGGTGACACATATGCTCAGGCCCCACATGTGCTGGGCCATGTGGGCTCAGGCAGCATATGCGCTCAGGCAGCGTGTGCACGCTGTCCTTTGGTCAGGAAGGCTTTTACAGATTTCTTCACAAGCTACTCCCATATGGGGCTTCAACCTAGGTTAGAGCCGTTTCTAGGGTGGTTGCCAAGGGGAGTAGACTTTGGGAGTGGTCGTCTTTGAAAATCTCCTTTTCTAGACCTTTTTCTGCTGAATCTTCCATCATGGAATGTAGCTGGATTAAGGGCTGGACTGAGAAGGTGGATTCAGCTTCCTCAGGGTTTGTTATTGGTTAATGAGTTTTATCAAGTCTTCATTCCCAAACAGTTGACTATGGATAGCCTTAGGGTGAAACTGTACTTCCATGTGGGCCCCCCCTGTCTGCCAGGCTACATCAGAGGGAACGTAAGATTGCCCTGGATATTCGTCCCAGAGAGTTGAATGTTTTATTATATCTATTACTATTATTGTACTATTGTATTTAGCATATAGTTAAACACTTTGAAATGCTCTTTTATCTGAGTCATGTCCAGAGGAAGGGAGTTTGGATGTGCTCTGTAGTGTTTTCCTAAAATGATATAATCAGAGCTTTCTGAATTCAAAGAAACCAGAAGAGAATGCCTGACTGATCAGATGTGGGAATAAAGAACTGTGAACATTCGCAAACTAATTAACATGGCAGAAGTAGACACCCCCTGTGGATGACGATGAATGCAGACGCAAAGCTTAGAAATAAATGGAATTGTCAGTGGGTGACACCTTTAGAATGCTTTGCTAGCATCTTGAAAATGAAAAATACGAAGGGGTGTTCAAGAAAGATCCGTGCTTAGGATTTCCATAGCTAAGTCTCTGACAATGAGTGGCCTGGTTCTGTGGAATTGCCTAGGTCGGGTGACTGTTGGGCGATGGCCCTTATGAAGAGGACACTCAGCACCAGTTGCTTTCTAACCCCCTAACATTTCTGAGACTGAATTTCCTGATGTCAAGGTGATGTAGGTGGGCCTCAAGGGTGGCTTATGTGAGGTGGGAAGGGGAGAAAGATGGTCACTTTCTCTCCAGCAGCCTTTGCCACCTGGGACCCGCTGGGCAGGCTAAAGACTGATAAAAGGCAAGTCAGTCCTAAACCTTGACCAGGTTTTCTCAGGGTTCTTGTCTTCCTAGCAGAAAAAGAATTTTCAGGAGTAGATGAGCAGCAGTGAAGTAGAACAGATTTTATTATGGAGGTTTTAGGAAGAGGAAGGAGGAGGGAGGGAGAGAGAGAGAGAGAGAGAGAGAGAGAGAGAGAGAGAGAGAGAGAGAGAGAGAGAGAGAGAGAGAGGACACATCTCAAGAAGGGAGATGTGGGCATCACATGTGCTCAGCCACGTGGGCTCAAGCAGCATGGGCTTGGCATAGCATATGCATGCCATACTTTGGTCAGGATGGCTTATAGCTTTTCTTCCCAAGCTACTGCCATATGGGACTTCAACCTATAAGTTAAAGTCCGTTGCTAAGGCTGTTGCCAAGGGGAGTAGAGTTTGGGAGCAGTCTTCTTTGAAAATCTCCTTTTTTTGACCTCTGTTCCTGCTGGATCTTCTGTCCTGGAATGTATCTGGATTAAGGGCTGGGCTGATAGGTTGATCCAGCTTTTCTCAACATCTACTGAGGGTTAATAGGTCTCATCAAATCCTGATCTCTGGTTCCAAAAGGTGACTATGGATAGCCTTAGGGCAAGAATTTACTGCCCTGAGGGCCCTCTGTCTGCCTGCCTAAATCAAAGGCTCCTTTTTCTGTCAAATCCTCCTTGGGGGGTACCTGGCCTTTCAGAGAGTGAACCACCCTTTCCTGGTCTCTTGACAGATGTGGTGGGTGGGGATACTCTCCTCCTTTTCTCTCTTGTAAACTGTAGGGCTCCAGTAGGTTTTCTAGCTTCACTGCAAAAGAAAGATGAGAAAGAAAATGGAATACATGTGTATTTAATGTAAGTTTTCTACATGCCATAAAGTATTTATTGAGGAAAGAAGATCCAGGAATAAGGTTTGTGGAAGAGGGAAAATGTGTAGAACAATGCAATCTGAGCAAAAAGGTCTGAGCCAAGGTCAGGAAACCATCAGCTCCTTGAGATTCCTGGTCTTCTTGTGTATCAGTGAACAGCTTCTCCCTTTCTGTATACCAAGCAGGGCCTACACTCAAGGTTCTCATGACTTGCTTCATGAGTGGTGAGATTGGATGGTCTCTTTAAACACCCTGGCATCTTATTTTGAGTCGCCTTTTTTGTTTTGTTTTGTTTTGGGATTATATTTGGCAGTACTTAGGGCTAATTCCTGACTCTGGCTCAGGGATGACTCCTGCCTGTGCTCTCAGGGAACCGGAAGTGGTGTGGGGTTAAACTGATCTAACTGCTGTACCTCTGCTCTGCTCCCAGCATTGTGTTGTGAAGTAGCATGTTCCAAACTTGTCCCAGCTCACTAATACTTTGGTAGAGGTATCTAAAACCCTGTTGCCAGCAAATGCTAGAAACTCAATTTTAGTATTTGGAATTATGAAAATACAACAAATCGGTGGCTAAATAAAGTCAAACAGTCATTCATAAAAGCCCAGAGTCATATTTCTCACCACTTGCTGCCTACTAAAATTACACAGAGGAGCTTCCTCAGTCATGCTTAGGGGCCTGGGGCTGTTCCCTGGCATGTTCAGTGCTCAGTTCTGTTGCATTACACTTCTTCCCAGAGCCTCTGCATCTGGCCTGGAATTGCCTCCTGCAGGCCACTTTGTAGATAGGAGGAGCACAGTTCGAATGTGGGAGTTCATTACTTGATCACTTGATCACTTGACATACGTTATTCATCAATTTGCTTGAGTGGGTGCCATAATATTTCCATTTGACCCTATCACGTGCCAGTGTAGCCCAATGGCATCTAGTTGCTTCAGGAATACAAAGAGCCTCAAAACGTTCATTCAGGGTCTTGACAAAGAGGTCTAACCATCTTGTAGGTGGGCGGCCACGTGATCTTTTGACATCCTGTGGGATCTAGTCGGTAATAGCTCTAGTCCAGCGGTCGCCTCCAAATCGCATTACTTGTCCAGCCCATCTGATTTTCAATGCCTTGGTAAATGAGACAGCATCCCTGACTCTTGTACAGTGACAGAGGTCAGAGCTCCAGATTCCTTCTTTCAATTGAGTGAGGCATAATATTTGATTCCTCTTTGGGAGACCCGAATAGCATTCTCATCCTGCTTTCATAGGGCCCAGGACTCTGAGGAGTATGTTAATGCAGGGAGAACGGTGGAGTTGAAGAGATGTGCCTGGAGGTTCTTTGTCTTTTTAGCTATTTCTTCGATGCTTTGGAAGGCATTCCATGCTGCTCTCTTCATCCTGCGCAGCTCAGGTTTTAGGTCGTTCATCATGCTGACTTCTCAACCTAGGTACACATAACTGCTGCATTGAGAGTGAATGGGGACTCTGGAACTAGTTCATTTTTTCTTGAACATAGTTTTGCTGAGATTCAGCTGTAGACCTATCTTTCCACATTCTCGGTCGAAGTCAGCCAGCATTTGTGCTGCTTGGCTAATGTTTGGTGTTATTAGAACGAAGTCATCAGTGAAGCGGAGGTGGTGTAGTTGCGGACCATCTATCTTTACTCCCATTCCTTCCCATTCTAATTGTCGCATGATGTTCTCAAGGGTGGCACTGAAGAGTTTTGGTGAAATGGTATCACGCTGCCAAACCCCTGTTTTGACATTGATGATCACTTCTTTGTAGAATGGTGAGATCGTGGTGGTGAATCCGTAATACAGCTCACGAAGGATCTTGATGTATTGGGTTTGAATGCCCTGTTTGGCTAGGGCTTTGATGACCGCTTCTCTCATGCTGCCACAATCATCATGGGACTAGCTAGATCTTACTGGTATATTTGCCTGGCCACGTTGGATCTCTAAGTAATTAGACCGAAGAGAAATGCTGTTTGCCTCCAAGTAAGCAAGCATGGCTCTCTGATAACTCAAAGACTAATATACAGAACAACCATAAAGTAAAGATGAAACTCTTGTGAAGGCTTGTCGAAATATATACCTGGCAATAGAATATTCTTTGGTACAGATGCATGTCTTTGTATTCTGAGATACAGTTCATCTCAGAAGCCACTCCTCCACTCTACCCTGCAGGGGCACTTCCAAGGCAGATCTTGGCTTGGCAACATTAACATCTCAAAGGGCCTAGGTGAGGTCCTGGGAGAAATTACCTGAGGGAATTTGACCCTGATGACTTTCCTTTGGAGTGGGAGGTCTGTGTTGCAGAAATACAAAAAACTAGCCTGCTTCCTTTCTGACCTTTTCTCTTTTCCCCTTTGCTGCTGGCGCTCCCCTTCTTGTCTCTTTGCTGTCTCCTCTCTGTGGGCGTAAACACATGGTGGCAGCCATCTTGGCCTACACGTGGCCGCGACCCAGCTGGGAACCCTCAGTTCGGGGTTTTCCTATTGCTGATTTGTATGCCAGAACCTTTGTTAAGTAAAAGCGCTTTAAAACTTCTCTGGATTCTCGCGTCTTTCTCCATCCACCATCCACCAATCTCCTGGGGCAGAAGGGGATCCCTGACCCTGCTCCCGGATTTTTGTATGGGGTACCCCAGCGTTTCCCTGCTCAGGTCTGTGCAGCACCAGGTGCTTAAACTTGAGTCTGTGATGTAAGCATGTGCTCCTGGACATGCATCCATCCCCTTTGAACTGTCTTCCTGTCCCGACTCTTCTTCAATTTTTAGAAGAGCCTAAATTATTGGTTCTTCAAAAGTCAGAGCAACAAACCCCCAAACCTAACATCCACCCTCTTTCTTAATCTCTGCACCTTGTCGTCATGTTCTACCCACTTTCCTTTCAGCCACCCTCAGTTCTGTTGTGAATGTCTGTGGGCTTGTTTTTATTTTGTTTCGTCCATTTCTCAGTTGTATGCCTTCTCTTGCCCGTCTTAGGTAACTTTGAGTAATCCTTGTTTTTTCCCTTCTGGACTTATTTCACCTTGTGTTCTTTCCATTTTGCTGCATATTGCTATCCCCAAACCTTTATTTCTTTATGTATTTGATCTGAGTAATAGTCCACTGTGACCAGATAGCACAGTGCCTTTGCCTCTGCATGAATACTTGGCTTGTTTCTATATCTAAGCTGTTTTGGAACTATGCTTGAAAAAATTTTTTAAAAGGATGTCTTGACTCTTTTCCAAACTTGTGTTTCTCTCTTGAACTTGTATCTCACTCTCTTTTTCTTTCCTCACTTGTCTTGAAATTTAATTTAATAAAATTATTTTGCTTCTCTTTTAAAAAAGTTGCAATTTTTCAAAGTAATTCAGGTTGATTGGTTACATTACAGCCAAGGCCCCTTAAAAGTGTTCTGCTAGAAAACTGTTATGTTTATCATGCACTTAAATAACAATGACTTACAGCTCAAAAAAAACTGAAAGTAGAGTAGGGTAAAAATTGAGAATACAATGTTTGTAGCTGGAGTTTGTAGACACAGCATGTTCTCGTTTTTGTCAAATGGAAATTGTCCTTCAGGGTTTCTGCAGTGGGTTGTTCTAAACTATCCTATGGCAGATCCTGGGGAAGCAGGAACTTTGTGGGTCTCTAGCTGCAGCTTCAGTTCATTCTGGGACATGTGCCTTTTATCTCCTTAGCAGTCAGTGGAAGTGCTTCTGAGTGGTGCTGTAATTAATGAACACTCTTAGCTCTGCCCTAAAGCAGGGTTTTTAAATGGGCAGAGAAGTCCATTTCCCAGTGGGAGAGCACAGACATTTCCTGTCCACATCATCGAGGACTTGAGTCTATGGATTCTTTGTCCTGGGAGTTAAGCTTCAAGGAAACCTCCCACTCTCCCGTCTGTGGAATCGCTGAAGATGTGTGAGGGCTTGCTCTCAAATTGAGGCTGTTGAAAATTCTCAGAACATTAAATTTTAGAGCAATAGTAGAGTGGGGTAAAGAGTTTGCCTTATTTGTAGTAGTAGTGTTCAAAAGTAGCAGACTTTTGGTGTATTTTGGGGGTTTTATTGTTATTCTTTTGGGGCTGCATCTGGTGATGCTCAGGGGCTTATTCCTGGCTCTGGACTGAAGAATTACCCCTGGTGGTGCTTCCTGCAAAGTGCTACAGGCAATTACCTAATTTTATCTTCACAACCACCTTCTAATAGAGGTGTGACTATCCTTAGTTCATGTAAGTGGCTGAGCAGGGGTTTGAGCCTGAGCTTTTATTCATTCCATTGAATGATAGCAAAGGCTTGGTTCAGGTGGGCATGAAGTTAGCTTCATTCTCAGGGCTTAAATTGAGAGATGCAATTACTCGTTCTCTGTATGCACTTTCTTTTTCTGGCTTATTCTTCTAAACCTTTATTTGAGGCAATATTTTGGGTTAATTATTGGTCCTCTAAAAGCTTTTAGAATTCCATGTAATACTTTAAATACACTGTGACTTTTTAAAATAAAAAAGAAATCAGTGGGAACTGGCATTTTCTTTCCAGTGGTCCGAGCTTCACTGATATAATGGGAATTCTCTAACAAAATGGGCATCAAAAGAGCCTCCCAAAAGACTTAGGAGGGTCATATATTCTCTGGTAATTGTTATTTTCCTAGTTAAGTTCATCTCCATTTGTATACTTGCTACAGAGTTCTAATTACATTCAATTAGTCCATGTTTTATCATTTGTATTGTCTCTTTAATTTCTCCTTATTGTCCTTTTTGTTACATAGACTGCATGTGTTATACATTTTAGAACATCAGCAGAACTCTTTGAGTGTAGATCTCCCTCAATAAATACCCAGAACATCAAGGAATTTTGCTGCCCGTGAATTTCTGTGAATTTCTGGTGAATTTTGGAATTCTGATTTATTTGAAAACTAATTTATTGTGTGTGCAACAGTCCTGAGTTCTTAACTGCTTTATCAAATGAGTGAGTGTATACTGATCCTTTTTTTTCTTTTTTATTTCAGGAACTACAACATATTGTTAGATCTCAACATATCAGAGCAGAAAAAGGTGAGAATGGGTCTTTGAATGTTTGAAGTCCCTTCGGTTGACTAACTGCCCTTTGGCTAACATGGTTTCTCTCATCTCTAGTGACAGTGGAAGGTTCATGGACAGATCTAGTCAGGAGGGCCAAGCCTGAAACCCAACCCTTTGCTCATCTCACGATTAATGCCACTGACATCCCATCAGGTAAGCTTCATTTACGTCTGTCCTGAAAAAATAGCTCAGCAGACATTTATTAGCTCATATAGGTACTTAGCCTATTACTTACCTTTGACTAAATGTTTGCCTTTGACTAAATCTAAACTTCTAGGTCAGAAGAGAGATTGTTTCATTTTAGTTGATAATCCACATAATGTAAACAGAGATTCTTCATCATGTTAAAGTGGACATTATCATTATTTTATTTTCAAATCATCAGATGGGCATTTTATTTAAAAGTCTGCCAGGTAACAGTGCAGTAAGTGTCTTCTTACCAGGAAGACAACCCCTAGTAAATCTCATTTTTCCCTCCTAAATCGGAGTTGACATGCTGTCACAGTGACTCTCTGAGGTGTATGCCTTCATGCAGATCATTATAAACTCAGCCTCTCCTGCTGTGCTCCACAGAGGGACACAGCATTGTGCTCTGGAAGGAAGCAGCAGTCTTCTGAAAATGAGGTGCACTTCCTCTTGTTCAGGGACTTATCATGCTCTCTAGTAAGAATGACTTGGAGACCTGATTGTTTTGTCTTCCCATTGTTCATCCATTTGCTCGAATGGGTGCCAGTAACATCTCCCCTTCGTTGGGAATGAGGTCCATTATTCTTACTGTCTTTGACATATCGAATACACCACTGGTAGCTTGCCAGGCTCTGCCGTGGCTCTGGGTTCATCCCAGGGGGCCCAGTCTTTTTCTATGTCAGACCATCCACCATCCAGGGCCCATGGGACAGAGTCCTGGGTGTAGACAAGCCTGTCTCCTGCTTGCCACCTGCTGACGCAGCCAGGCACTGCAGCCACACCTGGAACACCTCGAGACCTGATTATCTTCTGGAAATAAGAATTCCAGGGCTTTAACCCTTCCCCACCATCTACCTGAATTCACCAGATATTCTCTCAAATAATCCCTACTAGGAACTCTACTTCGGAATAGCTGAGCATTAAGAAGAAAATAGAGCACATTATGATTGAAAGAGTGACAACTTTATGATAACATTTCTTGAACACAGTTGATGCAATGAAGCCGTTTTGCTCTGTGTTCGTTTTCTCTAATCTTTACGATATATACCTCTGCGGGGTAGTGATCACCATTCACATTGTGCAGACAAGGAAGCCAAGATTCAAGTAGTCTTTGTCACCTGCTCCAGGTCACAGGTGGCGCCAGTTTTAGAAGCCAGGTTCCATAATGGATGATTCCCAAGTCCATGACTTTTACACTCTATATTATCCTAGAAGTGCTTTGTGGCTCATGGACCTTATTGGAAGGAAATAAATCTGGAGTACTTATGTGCTTTTCCTGTAAGTAGATTAGTGTTGTTTTCATTGTGGGGCCTTAAAGTCTGACTACCTATTTTAAGACTTCCTGTACTATTTATTGGCTATGTGACCTTCTGCAAATTATTAAAATAATTCATGCATCTGCTTCTTCATGGGGATGGGGATAGTAGCTGTGTCAGACAGAAGTGCTGAGTAAAAAAAAAAAAGAAGTGCTAAGTAGCAGTAACAGTGGTATATATATTTTTTTTTTTTTTTTTTGCTTTTGGGTCACACTGGGCAATGCTCAGGAGTTACTCCCTGGCTCTGTACTCAGAAATCTCTCCTGGCGGTGCTCAGGGGGACCATATGGGATGCCGGGAATTGAACCCCGGCTGACACAGGCCAGCCGCGTGCCAGGCAAACGCCCTACCCGCTGGGCTATCGCTCCGCCCCAACAGTGGTATAATTTAAAAAAAATCCAGTAAGGTTGGAAACTCATGCATACACAATTTGTGATTATTATATTAATTTAATTGACCAATTAGTATATTGCACTTGAATCAAAGATGGTGTAAGACAGATTTTCTTAGAATTTTTTTAAAATTCCAAGTTTTATTTTACTTATTTTGTTTTTAGGCCACACCTGGTGGTGCTCAGGATTTACTCAGAGGACCATATGTGGTACCAGGGATTGAGTTGGGGTTACCCATATGTAAGACAAGTGTCCTACCTGCTGTACTATCTCTCCAATTTCCCAATTCCAATTATTAATATGCAGTTTTGAAGCCACTAACATAACATGAATCATGAAGGGACTTTTCCAGACTAAAGAGACAGAGACTAAAAAAGGGGAGTTGGCTTTTTTGGTTTCAAGACCCAAATCTTTGATTCTTAGGATTTTTCTAAACGCTTTCCTGTATATTCTATATGCTTTATTATCAGATTTCTCCCTATATATGTTTGTATGTCTTACAGTGGAGCTACCCTAAATTTTGGAGTGTTAAACTTTACACGTGAGCTGCGGAAATCAAATTAATACTGCTCTATCTGCTGTGTGTGCTATGAATGCACTCTGCATTTATCTTTTCAGTTCACTTTAAATAGCATATGATAAATATTGCATTAGACTGTATGCCAAAGTCTCTTTGGCAATAGCAAGCATGTTTTAGTTATAAAGCTCTTTCTTCAGGCACCTAGCATCAAATCATTGCCAGAGAAGAAGGCAAAATGCCTAGTTATTTTCGAGTGGTTACTGAGTTTGAAACTGAGTTGAAATGAGTTCCTGTATGCTTCTGTTTAAGAAAAATAGAATTTGTTCCTCTGGCTGGGCCAACAACCCCTTGAGTCCATTTCACTCCCAGTTTGGGGCTGTATTAGATAACTCAGAGGAAGATAGCTTTAACTGTGCCTGTTCATTTCAGGGTTTGGCATATGCTCTCTTGCACAGCAGAAGCAAGAATCTGCTGTGGAGTAACTCTTAACTTAGGCATCTTGAAAGCTTCTTCAGTACAACACAGAGGAAAGTGTTTTATGAGGTTAGAATGCATGACTTTGGGTGGGGCGGTGCTCGGCCTTCCTGGAGTTGTGCAGAGGTGAATGCAGGTGCTGGGGAGGTCATCAGCTTGCCTTGATTGTCATGGCAATGCAGATTTGTCTTATGAGGTCTGTCAACTTAATTGCCGTGTGTTTTCCTCACCTTCTCTCCCCTATTGTCTCTTTATGACTCTTCTCTTTTACACTAATGATTTTCTTCCTTTCACCTCTGTATGCACTCTACACAGTTCTTCCCAACAGTCTCCTTCACTGATAATACTCTTTTTTTCTCAGCTCACCCACTACAAGCCAAGTTCTCGCTGCCCACTGGCTCCTCTTCCCAGCTCTTCACTGGGTTAAGCACACCAGGTGATTTCATTTCTGCCCCAGGGATTTGAACTGAATTCAGCCAAGTGGTTCATGACATGCAGAAATAAAAAATGTTCCATTTTTCTTTCTCAACTATTTGTGGTCACTGACTTGATAATACACAGTCTGATAGAATTCTTCATTATGGGAATAGTGAATGTCCGTGAAAAGCACCACACACATTAATTGAAGGACTGGTTCATTGAATAGATAAGTGAATTGATGACTGAATGAATACAAGTAGAGATATGATGGACTTGAATGTTACTCAGTGCTAGGGTTCATGTCTTGTAGAAGTGAGGCTCTAGGGTCTATCATTGGCACTGCAAAACCAAAACCAAACCAGTAAGATAATATGATTGGAAAGTAATGAGGATACCCGTTTTACTTTTGCTGCCAATGAGAGTTACATGCTCCAGGGTTCCTCTCGTCTCTCATTTTGGTTCCTTATCTTCCCAGGTCATATCAAGTCCTTGTTCTCACATTAGCTGAACCATCCTATTGAGAAGATATATGCAACCTTTGTCATTCTGCTTCTGTCTATTAATTGCCATCAGAGGAAATAAACTATACATTAAATAATTGATAGACTAAAGAATTAAACATGGGCTTAGGATAAGAAAGCAGGAAATAGAATAGTTTCAGATAAGGAACATTTTGCTCTGTATTTCTTTTATCAATGGATTGGGCAGTTGTCAACCAATCTGAAAGAGTTGCTCGTGTTTACGTGATGTGCTAAGTGATATTATAGTCTCATCTTGGCTCATTTGAGAAATGAAGTGATCTTTATTTGAAATCCTTCCATTGATGATGGCCGGAGGTTAACTTCCAATGAGAAAGAAGGGTGTGTCTTGGGGCCTCAATCTCCTTGCTAGCTTCTATGACCTGCTGTGGTATCATTCTGTGAATAAGACCTGGAGGTGAGGAAACACGCTGTCCACAGATAGAGTGCCTGGAACCACTGGATTCCTTCCTGGCCTTTGTAGGCCTGCATGAGGATGAGCTGCCCCTACTGTAGCTTGTCCCTCTTGCATTTTTTCTTCCTCTTCCCCCCACCTCCCACCCATCAACTTTGATTGCTTCTTGGACCACCTGATTATAGAGATCTCTAGGCCATATCTGTTGTTGAGTGGCACTCCAGAGGTAGAGGAGACTTCCTCTTTGTGATTCTCGAAAGAAGTTGAAGATGCATAGGGTTCTCCAGGATCTAGGCACTCTGGGAAACTCACCTGCATGGGTTTCTGATCCTTTAAGGATCTTCCAACAACATATTCTAATTAAAAGCTTATCAGCTTTTTTTTATTTTACTTTTTTGGGTCACACCTGGAGATGCTCAGGGGTTACTCCTGGCTCTACACTCAGGAATTACTCCTGGCGGTGCTCGGGGACCATATGGGATGCCAGGGCTCGAACCCGGGCGGCATGGGTTGGCCGTGTGCAAGGCAAACACCCTACCCGCTGGGCTATCGCTCCGGCCCCTTGCTTTTTTTTTTTTTTTGACTTCTTGGGTCACACCCAGCAATCCTCAGGGTTTTATCTGACTCTGCACTCAGGAATTACTCTGGGCTGTGCTTGGGGGAACATATAGGATGCTAGAGATCAAACCTAGGTGAGCAGCTTGCAAGGCGAACGCCCAACCGACTATGCTATCACTCTCACTCTGCTTGTCAGCTGTCTGAAAAGTCCTTGGATTTGTTTCTTTGGGATTAGGTAGAAAAAAAATCTCCTTGGATGTAGAAACTAATTCTAAACCCACTCAAAAAGTGCTCAGCTCCGTTTTGCCTTGTTAAAATCTTAACAGATGACAACCTTAATGTTGCCTAAATGTTTACAGAGTTCCCTGGAGGGAAATGTGTTTACAGACTTTACACTGTTTAACAAGTTTTCCCCCTCATTAGTCAACGCTTTTTTCCTGCTGCATAATAGGTATCCATATAAATATGAGTGATTACATTTTTTGAAAAGATATTTTTTATTTTTAAAGGCCTAGAAAAAAATAAAGACGTGAACTACTAAAAGCATTGAGTCCCACTGATGGAAAAAACATTGTAAAATCTCATGGCTCTAGAAACAGTGTCCTGTGCGTTGTCACATTTTAGCTGTGAGGAGGAGCTGAAGGAGAATTCTTACCAATTCATGCTGATTTCATGACTGTTCAGTCATGAGGGATTGCATGTAATTGTGAAATTGAGAAGTACAATGCCAAAGACATTTTCTTTATGAAGGTCTCTGGGGAAGCTGTGAGCCATATGTGCTGTTAGAGGAGGAGAAAAGAGACAGTGACGAGAATAGGGTTTAGGAATTTCACCTGATCAAATTTGTTGTGACCCAAATCTTTGCCTCCTGTGCATACCCCTCTCCTGGGTTAAACAGAAGGTGCAGTGAAGTGAAGATTGGCATTCTCTTCCGATCCTTGCTTCCTGCTTTCCTGCTTGTTGGCTTCATCTTTCTCCTTCAACCTGGAATAGCATTTCAGCTTCTTTTGGCTGAACCTTATTTCTTCTCAGTTTTCAAGCTCAGAAACAACTCAACAAAAGCATTCTTCGTCTCTGTGAGAGGCAACGACTTCTCTTTCCTTTGGATTCCTATGGCAGTTATCAATATCTTTCCTCTCAGGGCTTGGTCGTTGCTTCTAGCCTGAACTGAACACATATGAACTCAGACTTATACGCCATAGGCTTCATGGGGGCAGGACAAATGAAGTTTTTCTTTTAGTCTCTCAGGCAGAGAGCACTAAGTAGAGCTCAATGTATTTTCCCCTTTTAAAAAATAAATGCTAAGTTGCTGTTCTACTGTTGGAATAATGACTATTAATGTCTGTGTTTTACTTCAAAAGCATAGGCTAGTGGGTATGTCCTCTCTGAAGGGATGGATTTTAAACCACATGCCTCTCCTCTCCTCAGGTTCCCACAAAGTGATTCTGTCTTCTTGGTACCACAACCGAGGATGGGCCAAAATCTCCAACATGACTTTCAGCAATGGAAAGTTAATAGTTAACCACGATGGCTTTTATTATCTCTATGCCAACATTTGTTTTCGACATCATGAAACTTCAGGAGACTTAGCTTCCGAGTATCTCCAGCTGATGGTGTATGTTGTTAAAACCAGCATAAAAATCCCAAGTTCTCATACCCTGATGAAAGGCGGAAGCACCAAAGACTGGTCAGGAAATTCGGAGTTCCATTTTTATTCCATAAATGTTGGAGGATTCTTTAAACTACGGTCCGGTGAGGAAATAAGCATCGAGGTGTCCAACCCTTCCCTACTTGATCCAGATCAAGATGCGGCGTACTTTGGGGCTTTCAAAGTTAGAGATATAGATTGAATCTCATTCTGCGGAATATTGGCATGCATGGAGGCATGTGAGACTACTAAGAAGTATGACCTACAAACGTACAAGATTTCCATGCTTCTAGCTCCTGTAGAACGTACCAATACACGTGTCAAGGAAAGATGTTGAACTCAAATGATGTTACACTCTTAAGGTTTTCTTACACAATGTTTAAAAAATTTTTTGTGATGAATTCCAAGAATTAAACCAGATCGAAGAATTATCATTGCTCTCTGAACAACTGCAGCATGGCTTTGTGGGTGTGGGGCTCATTTTTTTGGCTCTTGCCCGCGCTTCTATGCCACTTTGTGGATCACATGAAGACAGTGTCTTGTAATTGCAGATGGATGATTATCTGAAGGGTTACATTCTTTTGAATTGTAACATCATGCTGGAACCTGCAAATAAATATCTTTTCTAACAAGGAGAGAAAAATATGTATTTTTATATAATATCTAAAGTTATATTTCAGATGTAATGTTTTCTGTGCAAAGTATTGTAAATTATATTTGTGCTATAGTATTTGATTCAAAATATTTAAAAAATATCTTGCTGTAGACATATTTAATGTTTTAAATGTACAGACATATTTAACTGGTGCACTTTGTAAATGCCCTGGGGAAAACTTGCAGCTAAGGGAAAAAATTGTTGTTTGCTAATATCAACTGTATTATATTTCTTCATTCTTTTTTAACTTAATAGATTTTTTTCAGACTTGTCAAGTCTGTGAAAAAAATTACAGTGGATGCCTTGAATAATAAGCAGAATGTTGGCCACCAGGTACCTTTCAAATTTAGAAGGTAATTGACTTTAGAAAGCTGACATTGCCGAAAAAAGATACATAATGGGCTACTGGAATCTGTCAAGTATTTATATAATTATTGGCCAGGTGTTTTTTTTCTACAAGTGCTGCAAATTGTAAATTTTTAAAAATAGATAACTTAACAGTGCCTTATCAGCAAAAAAGGAATATCACTTTTAATTTAGTTATTTTATACTGTACAATAATATCATTGCCTTTGAATGTTAATTTTTTTGGATATGAAAATAAATTTATAAGAAAAATCTGTCCTTTGAGTTTTGTGCTTCTCTTACAAGTTAATCTTACTCTGATCCCATTCTCCCCAGTATGGTAATATAACTGCTGTCTCTACAGGGGTTACTGGGACAAAACAGATTTCATTAAAAAATTCAGAGCAGATTTAATTAAATTAATGAACCATGGAGTTTGAAAAATCATTTGTAAGGGATCTCTATGCAAGAATATAGCCAGTGAGATACAAGAGCTTATTCACCAGAAAAGCTTATGTCTCTCTTATGTTCTGAGAGAAAAATGGTGCTTTGTACCTCCTCTTAATATCCTGCAGAACAACCATTTATTTAACCTGTAAGAACCCCAAAACACTTTATACCTTACCACAGTGAAGAAGGATTAACACTGGCGTGGTGGACATTTGACCGCATGGAAACTTTTGTGGGAGAGCTGTCTCACCTAGGTTCGTCACTCACAGAAGAGAGACAGAAGAAAACAAGAAGCATGGAGCAGCGTAGGAAGCCTTAAATGAAGACTTTTGTCATTGTGGATCTATGTTCCTTGAGGGTTGTGGCAGGGTAAGAAAAGTAAAGAAGCAGATATTACAAAGAAGAAATTATAATCTTATTTGTGGGGGGGAGTGTTTGGGCCACACTCACCCATACTTAGCACTTCCTCCTGGCTCTGCTTAGGGATTACTCCTGCAGAGCTCGTGGAAGTAAATGCAATGCCAAGGACTCAACCTGGATTGGCTGCATGCAAGACAAGTGTTTAGCCTGCTATGTTACCTCACCATCCCTAGAAATTGTAAATTTTATTTTATTTATTTATTTATTTTTTGCTTTTTTGGGGGGTCACACCCGGCAATGCTCAGGGGTTTCTCCTGGCTCTGCACTCAGGAATTACTCCTGGCGGTGCTCGGGGGACCATATGGGATGCCGGGTATCGAACCCAGGCCGGCATGGGCCGGCCGCGTGCAAGGCAAATGCCCTAACCGCTGGACTATCGCTCCGGCCCGAAATTGTAAATTTTAAAGAGCAGAACACTAACAATAGAGTTCAGTTATTGTATTTCATCTATCATAATTAAGTTATTTTACTGCTTTTTAAAATTTTTATTGTATTAAGCAATACAATAAATTGTATTGTATTGGTAGTACAAACTACAGTTTCAGTGTTGGATATTCCAACTGCTGAACCTTTTGGTATGGAAAAATTCTCCACACTCCACTGATACAAAATCATTCTAAAGAATCTTATTAGCCCTCCTGGTTCCTACAACGATTTATGTTATAGTTCTGGCTCCCATAACTTGATTCAGCCATTTATTCCACATTACCAAATGCTCTGATAGGCATTGTACCAAGAATTACAGGTACTCTTCCCATTCTTGAGGAGTTTGCCTTTTAGAGAGGACCCAGTGTAGTAAGTACACAGTGCACTAATACATGTGTTACTATATGCTGTGAGAGCAGTAAAGAGGCCAGTGAACCTCATGGGATCTTGGGATCAACCAAGTCCTACAAGTAAAATTAGGGTTGGATAGGACTGAAAGTTTTCAAAAGTGATTGTTGATGATCCATTGTTATTTTTTCAATTAGATGGCAACTGACTTGCCATCTCTTAAAGATAAGTTAAAATCCAAGGTCTAGAGATAGCCACAGGCCTGGATGCAGTAAAAAAAAAAAACCTATGGTGGCACTAGCCTACTGGGCAGCTCCCAAGGCCCAGGGTCTGCTGTGCTAGGGACGTACTCTTGAAGATCTTGAAAATTCAACCTCATCTATTGTGCAAGTTATGTACACTACACCTTGCCTGCAGCTCTTTCATATTAATTGAATCCGTTCCTTTTTCCTTTTCCTATTTTCAAACCAATCCCTGTTATTTCCCTCAGAAGATCATTTAGTTTCTCCAGTGTTCCTTGGGTTGTTGGAAGACTGTTCTGTCTGATTGAAATAGAATCGATCATGTCAACACTGAGCAACAACTAAGTGACTATGTCGAGGAGTGACAACATCTTGTCAGGAAATCAGCACATGTCAGATGCTATATCAATTTTGTTGGAGTAAATTTACAATGTAAAGTTTATATGTACCAGCTAGTGCTTTGAAGAAGAGCAATTGAGCCAAGTATAAAAGTCAGGAGGAAAGGAAAAGAGTGTGTCCCTTTATTCTAATGATACTCAAAGCTTTCTAGCTGTTGAGTAGCAAGGCCTAAAATGTGAGAGCTAATACCCTACTTTCCATTATCATGTTCTTTTTACTCCTTTTCTTTCTCACCCATTTTTTTTTCTGCTTCCAGTCTTTGATGTCAATTTTATATATTCATTTATCATTAGGAGTGGAGTTGGACCACATCTGGCTGTGCTCAGGACATACTCTTGGATCAGTGCTCAGGGACCATTCCTGGAGGTGGTGGTGAAGCTACCACAACTAGTGCTGGAGTAGATTGAACTGAGTTTAGCCATGTGCAAGGCAAGGACCCTAATCCCCTGTATTATCTCTGCAGCTCTTTCATGTTAATTGAATCCTTTCCTTTTTCCTTTTCCTATTTTCAAACCAATCCCTGTTATTTCCCTCAGAAGATCATTTAGTTTCTCCAGTGTTCCTTGGGTTGTTGGGAAGACTGTTCTGTCTGATTGAAATGGAATCGATCATGTCAACACTGAGCAACAACTAAGTGACTATGTCGAGGAGTGACAACATCTTGTCAGGAAATCAGCACATGTCAGATGCTATAGCAAATTGGTTTGTTTGCTCATTTGAACGATTCCATTTCAATCTTCTTCCCAACACATGCCAAATATGAAGGAAAGGAAGCACGCCAAATTTGAAGCCATCTGTCTCCTTAAGTCAACGTTCACAGCTATACAAGATTCACACACTCTTGCATCTTCCCCCAAACAATATGTGTGCAGCAATTATTGTTGATGAAATTGCTTTCTTCCTTTTTTGTTTTCTTTGGTGTCATTCACTTCTATCAGATCATCCTGGAAAATTGCCCAGAGAAGATGAGGTACTTGGAATCCAAGCATTTCGTGTCTTATCTCTTCTTTCTGTGCCTGATTACTGATTTGGCTGGAGTTAGTGACATCAGCTTATATTTAGACATTTTGAGGACACAACTTTGACTCCGCTTGCAGTGCCACACATCACCTATGGAGTCACCCAGGGCAGGCCAGCATGTGCTCTCCTCACTTTTGCTTTGTTAATCGATTTCCTGGCTTCCTTGCTATGAAATTGAAATATGTTTCCCAGTAGCTGCATTTATAAATGCTAATTAGTTATTGATTCCCATTATTGTGATTTAGCCTTGTGTCACTTTTTTACAATAAAAATTTTATACACGGTGAGTGTTGGATTTACCAATAAACAGAAATCTATCCTTTTGATTAATAACACTGTTATGACACTTCCACTCTTCTGTTCGTGTAATTCAGAAATGCTATTTCCTAATCACCTCTCCCCTCCTCTCTTCCTTTGTTGACTGATTACTTTTATGCAAGCTTGTGATTTTTTCTTGACCGATGCTCTGGCTATTAGTAGTGTATTGTTAACACAACTGTGGTATTATTAGATGTAGACTAGCTATAACAGTTACATTTTTTAGTACTGTTTTAGCGTCTATAGAAAACATAATTGTATGAACTTCTGCTTTGAAATATCCCCAAAATGTCCTTTGCAATTGGCAAAAAAATGAGCTAGAAGTTACTTGTTCCATTAGTAGATCCAGAGTTAAGAACCTGGGGATAATGGCTGACTTCACAGAAATTTAGTTCTCTAAAAGAAAATAATTGTCTGATAAGGGTCCTAAAATCACGGGATGTCACTCTCTCTGGCACAAACCATTTCAGGCCATTTAGAGACTGCAGAAGTCTTATTTCCTCAAATGCCTGTTCTCAACAATCTCAAGTTGGTGGAAGAAAAGCACCTCATGAAACTTGCACATATTTTGGAAAAAGATTTGGGCACCAGACAGACTCAGGGTTGGAATCAGAGCTCTGCTGCCTGATTCTTTGGGATGGTGGCGATCATTTGATGTCATTTCCTTCCTTTTGAAACAGAAGTCCTGTTTGCATGAAGAATGTAAGGAATCTAACATTGAACTCTAATGATGGAGTGTCATCTTACTGTCATCCTTTGGTGCCATTCACTTGCTTTTTTGCTACCATTGCTGTATCCTACGTTTCTAGGGTTGAACACACAGCTTGTTTTCTTTTCCTCTGTTGTACCTGCAGATCCAGCCAAGGTCTGGGGTTTGGGAATAACCCTTGTGATTCTCAAGGATTTAGGACCCTTATCAGACCTTGTGTTTTGGGTGTCAGGTTCAAACCCTGCTGTCACCAAGCCCAGATGAGTCTCTTGTTAGTGGGATTCAAGGCCTCAATCCTTCTACTTTAGAGTACTTTAGTCTTTATGTATCAAAGGACAATAAGTCCTCACTTAATATCTTGAATAAGTTATTAGAAACTGTGACTAAGTAAAATGAACCATAGAACAAAATCAGGTCTTTGAAAGATTACATATAACATTGGCCAGGGTTGTTTTCTCTCTCCGACTCAATCACTAAGTGATGTGGAATAAAGTGGCATTATTAAAGGGTCTATTGTTCTGTGTCTTAACTGTGGAAGACACCAGGATAGATAGCGTATTAATGCTGTATCCTAACTGTGGAAGATACCAGGATAGATAGTGTATTAATTTCCTATATATCATCTTCCATGAACAGTATGGCTTACAACCACAGAAGTTTACTTGCTTACAGTTCTGAAGGCCAGAATTCCCAAAACAAGACATTGTCATGACCACATTCTCTTCCAAAGCTCCAAGGAAGATTCTTTCCTCTGTTCCTCAGAGCTTCTCACATTGGCCTGCAATCCTGGATGACCCTTGCCTTAAAGCTGCTGCATCATGCCTGCTTCTGATTTAGTATCACCTGGACTTGTGTGCCTGTGTGTCTATCTCCAATCTCCCTCTCTGCAATGCTTGCCAGTCAATTCCATGCCTAGCCTAATCCAGTGTGACTTCACCTTACCCTGATTACAGTTGCAAAAGTCCTTTTTTCAAGTTAGATCTCAGTCATAGATTCTAGGTGAACATATATTTGGGGGCATTATTATTTGTCCCAGTATAGTCATTGAGGATTTAATATACCAAATTAAAACAAATATTTATAATCCAAACCACAGGTGAATTAGAATGAATTCTGCAAGGTAAGTAGAACCTGGTTTACTCTTCAAGATTATGAGCTCCCTGTGAATAAGTATCTCACTTGCTTGTCTCTTTCTAAATAAGTTTTAATAAAAAACTTTCTAGTGTCATACATAGAGGGAAAAAAAGATAAATAGAAACATTTGGCCTTTGTACTCACCTATCACAATAAAACTTTTTATTTATTTTAATACAAATAAATCTCTATTTGATTTGAAAAAAATGTGATGGCCGGTATATTATCGTGAGATAATTTTGAGATTAGGACAAGAGTCTTGCCGCCCTCTTATAATCCTCCCTCCATGTGAACCCTAACCTGCTATCCCGACCTTCCCTGAAACTCCCCATTCTCACTGAGAACAGCATCCCAACTCTGCTCACAGCTCTCCCAGGATTTGTGCTCTTTCCTTCCTTTAAATGGTATGTGTAGTTTATTTATGAGTTAGAAGTCTCATGGAACCAACTGAAGTTCATCCCTCTAATAAATATAGGAGAAATAAGGAAGAAATGTTACCCCTCTGGGGTTCCAGGGTACAGAGGAGGTGGGTGAGCTTCAATGAAGCCCTACTCACCACTTCTGCCACCCTAGGTATACAGGGGAACCACACATAGGCATTCTCACCTGCCGGCCAGGCATTCATGAAAGCATAGGCAAAAATAGTTGAAAGGGACTCCCCCACATGTGTGTGTGTGATTCTTGCGTCTCTGCGGACCCCAAGCTGCCCCAGGGAAGAGTGGAAACTCCATCAATGGGAACCAAGGCAAACTGCCTTGGTTTCACCCCGGATGACCCTTGGGCCCTGCGCTTCTGGGATCGCCTCCACTCCCCCACAGGTGTGTGTGTGTGTGTGATTCTTGCGTCTCCGCGGACCCCAAGCTGCCCCAGGGAAGAGCGGAAACTCCATCAACGGGAACCAAGGCAAACTGCCTTGGTTTCACCCCTGGACCGACCCTTGGGCCCTGCGCTTCTGGGAACATCCCAAAACTCAAAACAGCGGCAGCGCTTAGCTTGGACCCTCTTACTACCTACCTTGCATGAGGTACCAGTGAACCTTGGTTCCTTCATCCTTGCCACCCACCCAAACTCTGCAAACAGACCAGACACCTACTAACTGTACTATCTAGTCACCCAAGAACTCACATTTGCAACCTACAATAGTCATAATGGTAAAGCAACGCAAAATTCCATCAAGCTCTGTGAGTGAAGTCACTGGTCCAGATGAGTCTAGCAATACCAATGAGTTGTATAACCTCTCTGAAAAAGAATTTCGGAAAGAACTGTTAAGGATTCAAAAGGAATTCAAAGAAGCAATGGAATGCAAAATCAATAAAATACAAGAGGACATGAGAGAAGAAGTGAGGAAAATGCAAAGGGAAATGACAGATATTAAAAATGAGGAAAATGAAATAAAAAACACAGTGGAAGGCCATCATAGCAGAATAATACCTACTGAAGAAAGAATTAGTGATCTCGAAGAAGAGTTCCAAAGATTCTCTACACAACACCAGAAGATAGAAAAAAAGGCTCACAATTACCGAACAGACAACAAGAGATAATCGGGATGAAGCCAGAAGAAACAACATACGGATCATTGGGGTCCCAGAAGGGCAAGAAGAAAAACCTGATGAAGAAGAAACTGTCAAAGCCATAATTGCTGAAAAGTTCCCAGAACTAAAGAATGCTTGCCTCAAGATCCAAGAGGCCCGTAGGATACCAGCTAAAAGAAACCCCAACAAGAATACTCCAAGACACATCTTAATAAAAATGACAAAAACTATAGATAGGGATAGAATACTGAAAGCAGCAAGATCAAAGAAGGAAATCACATACAAAGGAACATCTCTAAGATTTACAGCAGACTTCTCTTATGAAACACTTCAAGCCCGAAAACAATGGTGGGATATTGTGAAAAGGCTCAATGAACTGCAGGCTTCACCAAGAATTCTTTATCCGGCCAGGCTCACATTCAGATATGAAGGAAAGATACACAACTTCATGGATAAGCAACAACTCAGGAACTTCATGGACTCAAAACCAACTTTAAAAGAAGGACTGAAGGGTCTACTGTAATGCGACCAAACCCATAAGCACAACAAACACAAAAAGAAAGATGGCACAAAATCCAATGACAATAATCTCTCTCAATGTCAGTGGTCTAAATGCACCAATTAAGAGACACAGAGTGACAAAATGGATTAAAAAATTGAACCCAACATTCTGCTGTCTACAAGAAACGCATCTGAATAATCAGAACAAACACAGACTCAGAGTCAAAGGTTGGAAGACCATTCTCCATGCAAACAACTCCTCCAAAAAGGCTGGTGTGGCCATATTAGTATCAGATAATATAGACTTCAGGCTGAAAAAGGTTAGAAGGGACAACGAAGGCCACTTCTTATTAATTAGGGGTATGTACACCAGGAAGAAATTACACTACTAAACATATATGCACCCAACGAGGGGTCAGCAAAATACATAAAACAACTGCTAAGAGACCTCAAAGAAGACATTAACAGTAGCACAATAATAGTTGGAGACTTCAACACTGCTCTATCAACGATGGATAGATCAACAAGACTGAAACTCACCAAGGAAATATTGGCCCTGAAGGAAGAAATGGAAGAAAGAGAGCTAGTGGATATATACAGGGCTCTTCATGCCAAAAAAGCTGAATACACATTTTTCTCTAGTGCACATGGAACATTCTCCAAGATAGACAACATGCTGAGCCTCAAAGCATACCTCAATAAAATTAAAAAAGATAGAAATTGTGTCAGCTATCTTTTCAGACCATGATGCACTGAAAATGGAAGTTAACCGTACACACAGAAACAGGGGAGTCAAACCAAACACCTGGAAACTGAACAGCTCACTCCCTGAACAACAAATGGGTCATAGAAGAAATCAAACAGGAAATCCAAAGATTTCTGGAAACAAATGAAAATGAAGACACCAATTATAAGAACTTGTGGGACACGGCAAAAGCCGTGTTAAGAGGGAAGTTTATAGCTCTGCAAGCATTCATCAGGAAACAAGAAAGGGCCCACATAAATAACCTGACTACACAGCTGAAGACATTAGAAAAAAGACCAACAAAAGGAGCCCAACCCAGGCAGAAAAAAGGAAATAATAAAACTTAGAGAGGAAATCAATGAGTTGGAAACCAAAAAAAACAATCCAAAAGATTAATGAAACCAAGAGCTGGTTTTTTGAAAAAATAAACAAGATTGACAAACCATTGGCAAGACTTGTAAGGACAGGGAAAGAGAAAACCCAAATAAACAGAATCAGAAATAAAAAGGGTGACATCACAACAGAAACCACAGAAATCCAAAAGATCATCAGAGATTACTTTGAGAGCCTGTATGCCGTGAAACATGAGAATCTAGAAGAAATGGATCAATTCCTGAAGTCCTATAACCTCCCATGGCTGAAACAAGAAGACCTCCAATACCTGAATAAGCCTATCACCATTGAGGAAATAGAAACAGTAATTAAAAGTCTGCCCAAACACAAAAGCCCAGGTCCAGGCGGATTCACTAGTGAACTCTACCAAACCTTTAAGGGAGGACCTACTGCCAGTCCTTTTCAAGCTCTTCCAGGAAATAGAAGAAACAGAAACACTCCCAAACAGCTTCTACGAGGCACATATCACCCTGATACCCAAAGCAGGGAGAGACAACACAAAGAAAGAAAACTACAGACCAATATCCCTGATGAACACGGATGCTAAGATCTTCAACAAAATACTAGCAAACAGAATCCAAAGAATCATCAAGAAGATTATACATCATGACCAAGTAGGATTCATCCCGGGAATGCAAGGATGGTTCAACATTCGCAAGTCAATCAACATAATACATCATATCAATAAAAGAAAAAAATAAAAACCATATGATCCTTTCAATAGACGCAGAAAAAGCATTTGACAAGATCCAGCACCCGTTCATGATTAAAACCCTCCAGAAAATGGGAATTGAAGGGACTTTCCTCAAGATAGTTACAGCCATCTACCAAAAGCCCACAGCAAGCATCATTCTAAATGGGGAAAAGTTGAAAGCCTTCCCCCTGAGATCAGGGACAAGACAAGGTTGCCCACTCTCACCTCTTTTATTCAATATAGTACTGGAAGTACTTGCCATAGCAATCGGAGAAGAAAAGGACATCAAGGGCATCCAGATAGGCAAGGAAGAAGTCAAGCTATCATTATTTGCAGATGACATGATATTATACCTAGAGAACCCTAAACTCTCTACCAAAAAAAACTCCTAGAAACAATAGACGCATATAGTAGAGTGGCAGGATACAAAATCAACACCCAAAAAGTCAGTGGCTTTCCTATATACAAATAACGAAAGAGAAGAAAGGGATATTAAGGAAACTATTCCATTCACAATTGTGCCACAGAAAATCAAATACCTAGGAATCAACTTACCCAAGTATGTAAAGGACCTGTACAAGGAAAACTACAAGACACTGCTCCAAGAGATAAAAGAGGACACAAGGAAATGGAAACACATTCCCTGTTCATGGATGGGGAGAATCAACATTGTCAAAATGGTAATACTCCCTAGAGCTCTGTACAGATTCAATGCAGTCCCTATGAGGATACCGATGACATTCTTCAAAGAAATTGACCAAACGCTCCTGAAATTTGTATGGAACAATAAACCCCCCAAGGATAGCTAAAGCAATCCTCGGGAAAAAGAAGATGGGAGGCATCACCTTTCCCAACTTCAAACTGTACTACAAGGCAGTAGTAATTAAAACAGCATGGTATTGGAATAAAAACAGACCTGTGGACCTATGGAATAGAATTGAGTATCCTGACACCCAACCTCAAACACATGATCATTTAATCTTTGATAAAGGTGCAATGAGTCTAAAATGGAGTAAGGAAAGCCTCTTCAACAAGTGGTGTTGGGAAAATTGGGCAGCGACATGTAAAAAAAATGAATTTGGACCTGTGTCTAACACCATGCACAAAAATCAGATCAAAATGGATTAAAGATCTCAATATCAGACTTGAATCCATAAAGTACATTGAAGAAAATATAGGAAAAACCCTCCACGACATTGAAGCTAAAGGCATCTTCAAAGGTGAAACATCACTAACAAAGCAACTAGAAGAAAAGATAAACATATGGGACTACATGAAACTAAAAAAGCTTCTGCACCTCAAAAGAAACAGTGACTAAGATACAAAAGCAGTCCACAGAATGGGAAAGAATATTCACCCAATACCCATCTGATAAGGGGTTAATATCCAGGATATATCAGGCACTGGTAGAACTTTACAAGAAGAAAACAAACAACCCCATCAAAAAATGGGGAGAAGAAATGAACAGAAACTTCAGCAAGGAAGAAATTGAATGGCCAAAAAACAGATGAAAAAATGCTCATCATCACTAATCATCAGAGAGATGCAAATCAAAACAACAATGAGATACCACTTTACACCACAGAGACTGGCACATATTCAAAAGAGCAAGAACAACAAGTGCTGGCGTGGATGTGGGGAAAAGGGGACACTCATCCATTGTTGGTGGGAATGCCGGGCTGGTACAGCCTTTCTGGAAAACAATATGGACTTTCCTCCAAAGACTAGAAATTGAACTCCCATTTGACCCAGCCATACCACTCCTGGGAATCTACTCTGGGAAACCAAAAATGCACAAGCGGAAACACCATCCCTACTTTTATGTTCATAGCAGCATTATTCACAATAGCCAGAATCTGGAAGCAACCAGAGTGCCCGAAAATCGATGACTGGATAAAGAAGCTTTGGTACATCTACACAATGGAATACTATGCAGCTGTTAGGAAAAATGAAGTTATAAAATTTGCCTATAAATGGATGGACATGGAGAAGATTATGTTGAGCGAAATTAGCCAGAAGGAGAGAGACAGATACAGAATGACTGCATTTATTTGCATGGCATAAATATATATGTACATATTATGATACCAATATCCAAGGTCAAGTGAAACATATATCAGGAGGTCTTGTCAAAGGTGGAAATTATCACAAACGTGTGGGAGTCAGAGGTTAGGTAAGACAGAAAATGGAACAGTGTGCTAATAATTGTCGAGGGTACTAATGCCAACCTAGAACTGAGCATTAAATGGAGGCAAAAGGATACACATGACAACCTTTTAATGTATGTTCTGTAATCCATAGTCTGGAAGGGAAGGAAAAGAGAAAGAGAGAGAAAGGGAAAGAAATAAAGAACCTGCCATGGAGGTGGGCTGGGGAAGGGGGAGGGAACCGGGGACGTTGGTGGTGGGAGATGGGCACTGGTGGAGGGACGGGTGCTGGAACACTGTATGACCAAAACCCAAATATGAACTTTTTAATTGTATATCTTTTTATTTGTATATCTCTAGGTGGTATAATAAAATACTTAAAAA